>JAVYIG010004707.1:0-154462 GCA_035222895.1 Strongylocentrotus droebachiensis | reverse complement strand
CAAGTAAATATTGTAGAAACTTCAAAAACCAATGAGGGGGTAGACACTGCCGTCACCTTAGCCCCTCTTGTTCACTATGCTCCTCGTCCCTAGATCCTTCGCACGTACTGGCGGAATGATGCAGTTGCCCCCCCCCCCCCCCCCCCAATAAAATTCAATGTTTTTTCTTACTTTTTCTGTAAATTAGATTGGATGCTCAATTGACTGTAATTAAATACCTAAAGCCCGTGAGCTTCCAGGGGCTCTGCCCCCTGGACCCCGCGCCAATTAGTGACCTGCCATTGCCACAAATAAGGTATCAAAATATGCTCATTTGACCGTAATTAAATGCCTAAAACCCCTGAGCTTCCGGGGGCTGCAAATTTACGCTCTACTGATCATTAACACTTTAGCCCCCCCCCCCCCCCCCCCTCCCCACTTTGAAAAACATTAAGAGTGGTGGTGATGCAGATTTTTTCTTCTGCCCCTGGTCCCTCGCCTTTCGTCGTCGTCCCCCCCCCCCCCCCCCCCCCCCCCCCCCCCCTGGGCATATATGCTTTTCTGGCAATTTTTGGCAATCAAGCATAATTTTCGCTGATCCCTTAGCATAATTATCTACTCACACCTCTCAAAAATTTGATGAGTTTTTTTGTTTATTGTATGTTTGTTTGTTGTTGTTGTTTTTTTTTTTTTTTGGGGGGGGGGGGGGCATTTCGTAACTCACGAACAAAGCTGAAGTGGTTTAATAGGCCTTCGTTGATTACATTTGGATGTAAGCTTTGACAATATACATGTATGTCACATTCTCAAGAAGCACAAATCAACAAAAAAATTCTCCACACAGATCTAGGCCTACTGAAAGGTTTCAAAATGTTGGTGAGGTTATGATTAATTTGGTTGTTTCTGTAGATCTGTGTATGGGGAAGGTTGACGAGCAGTTTCATTAAAAAAATTCACCATAACCATGATACCAGACAGTTATTTCTTCCAAGACTGATCTTTTCTGGTCTGGTTATTTATGAAATATACATGTATATATATATATATATATGGTATCAAATGTTCTGCTTCAAATTACAATATTATGAAACTAAACTCAATGCATTTTAATCTACACAGAAGAAAATAAATTGGTGATTCTGGAAATATATATATAAAATCTACTTGAAAGTTTGGAGAGAGGAAAGGAAAGAAAATGAGGAAGGGAGAGGGGAGAGGAGTAGCTAGAGAGAGAGAGAGAGAAAGAGGGAAAGTGAGGGGGGGGGGGGGTCATTATTTATAGGATACATCGAAAATGACATTTTCCATAGTGAGTATATCTTTGCCATGGTTAAGAAGTAGAACCCTCCCCCTTTCTTTATCTCTGCTTCTTCTTCCTTTTGAGTACAGACCTCTTTACAGAGTATTATCATACTATATACTGGGGGTGTGCAGGTGGACCACTACACTGGGGTTTCCCCCTACTCTTATACGAATAGTGCAGTGGGTTCTTAACGTGCAAAGGTAGTGACTCTTCTCTACACAGGGCCTCCATTTAACGTCCTATCCGAGGGACGGAGTGTTTTCCACTTGACATAACCTGCGTCTATGAACAAGGGAAGGGGCACGTTAACACACAACGCAGGCTTCAGTCATCCGCTTGGGTGGGAGTCGAACCCGGGATCTTTGGTTCGACAGACGGACGCTTTACCGACTGAGCCAACCCTACCATTCATAAATGTAATCATGCATTGGTGGACAAGTTCTTTGGAATGTGCTTAGGTTGTGAATCTGATTGACTTCAAGTCAAAAGTGATCTTTTCAATTTACCAAGTGTCTATTTCAGTGTCTATAGTGCATGCTCTTTCTAGTGGTTATTGAATTTCTTTAAACTGGGCAGTTTTGCATGCATGAAATAGCTCTTCGATTTTAGGAGTGGTTCAAATTCATGAAAGTTTCATGCCCTAGAAATAAATGACTCACAATTGTCACAACACTGTAATAAATTAATTAAAAATATCTTGCCATAAGAGTGGTCGCTTTTAAAAATATTTGTGCAAGTTGCCTCAAAAATGCAAAAGTTTGAGGTTTTACAGAACAAACTCACAAAGCAGATCATAAATACTGTTGAATATAGGGACATGCCCCTTGTCTCAGATCCTACCGTAAAGCCCATATCAGGGATTTGCAAGCCCTCAACATTATTTGTAGCAGCAAGATGAGTTTATGTGAACAATTTCAGATCAAAAGACTCTGTGGTTTTTCTCACTATGATTAAAAAAAAAATGAAGCCCTCATTCTGAACACAACAAATAGGGTTTAAAAAAATGGGAGAAAAAAGAAGAAAAAAAGAAATCAAAATCAAATTTGAACAAAAAATGACTGTACCGTAATTTTGCTAAATATTGAATATTGTGCCACCATGCTTTTAGGAAAGTTTTCAATTATAATTTTCTTACAAAATTTCAGCCATTTTACAAGTTTGGAGAATTTCACCGTGCAATTTCCCGCAACGCCCTTAAAGTTTTTAACCTGGATGTTCTTTTCTTGAAATCTATCTCTGTATTTATGCTATGTAAATAGAACTTAGAAGAATGTGATGAACAGTGCAATATGCTTTCAGTCTTTATTTCAATTATAGTTTAAGCATCCATTTTAAAGTTATGTTAAACAGCAATGTTTAAAGTGTTGATTATTCAACTTTTCACAAGATTTGTCTTGATACACTTCCTCACAAATAATTGTATGTGCATGACCATTGTAGCAATACAAATGAAACACTAATCATATAGTTGTATAGTAAAGACAATTTAGTCTGTAATTATTGTCTTTTTCACATGATTATTCTAGTAATACAAATTGAACAGTTTTCAAACCACCTTACGATGAACCATATATTTATTGTACCTTTACGTACATCATTGTAGATAAAGAACTGAAACAGTATTCATACAACTAAGAAAATTTATTCTGTAATTATCATCCTCTATATATATGTATATGATTAATGTAGCAACAGAACAGCAAAAGTTTTCAAACAACCTTGCTATAAAGAAACTCTCCTGTGAAATTATTAAGCTACATTATATACATGATTGTTGCAGCCATACATCATAAGTTGTTTTCATATAGTCTTATATAATGACGCCTGTATTCATTTCAGTTGTTTAGATGATCATCGTAGTAAAACTTCTAATATACTGTCTTAACAAAACCATACAATGAAGAAAATATCTTCTGTAATTATTGTCTTATGTACATGACCATTGTAGCAACACAATAAAACAATAGTCATATAGCCAAATAGTAAAGACATTTGGTCTGTAATTATTGTCTTATTAACATGATTATTCTAGATGCTGCTTGTAAGTGTCGGCTTGCATGGTGATGTAGATATACAGTAGGTTTGCGGTTGCACCATGTGTGTGAGAGAGAGAGAGGTTTGAGGAGTCCTGAACAGGACTCTGACTCAGTTATCTTTCTTGGAGGAGTGTAGTCCTGAAAAGGACTGTTTGTTATCTTTCTTGGCATATAGTTCTCAGGAGAACTATAGCGCTTGGAGAGGATGAGTGGCTCGACGTTTCGAACAGGTTGACTATCCGTCGTCAGGAGTGGGGAATAGCTGGCGTGCGTGAGCTTAAGTCACCGGTGTGCGGACGTCAGGGAAAAATAGGATAACAGTCATCTTATCTCCATAATGAAACACTGGCATACACGCCGAATCCGAGAAGCCATCGAAATTCACCGCCACAACACCGTGCCCCAAGACTCAGGACTATACATCAACGACATCTGGAAACCTCTCATCAACAAGTACCCGGTCACTCCTCCTCCACCACCGCCTCCAGCACCGCCTCCAGCACCGCCCTCACCACCCCGACAGACACCCGTACATCAACCACCGCCACCCGCCGAACCCTCAAAGCAGCCGCCAGCCTCGCAGCTACACTGCACAGCAGACGACAACAGACTACAACGCCGCCTACGTCGGGGACACACACAGCGTCTCGCCGACAACACACCCACTCATCAACTCGAAACTCTCCTAAGTCCGCAACCCGGAGACTCCAGCCCAGACGGATAGTCAGACGAATTACCAGCCGACCATCCATGCCCACCTGATGACTCAAGCCGACATACGGTCACCTATTTTTCCCTGACGTCCGCACACCGGTGACTTAAGCTCACGCACGCCAGCTATTCCCCACTCCTGACGACGGATAGTCAACCTGTTCGAAACGTCGAGCCACTCATCCTCTCCAAGCGCTATAGTTCTCCTGAGAACTATATGCCAAGAAAGATAACAAACAGTCCTTTTCAGGACTACACTCCTCCAAGAAAGATAACCAAGTCAGAGTCCTGTTCAGGACTCCTCAAACCTCTCTCTCTCTCACACACATGGTGCAACCGCAAACCTACTGTATATGATTATTCTAGTAATACAAATTTAATAGTTTTCAAACCACATTATGATGAACCAAATATTTATTGTTTTATAACCTTAATATGTGCCTTATCACTTTAGCAATAGAACTGAAACATATTCATACAAGAACAAAATACATTCTGTATTATTGCCATAATGTGATTAATGTAGCTATAGAACTGAAACAGTATTCATACAACAAAATATATATTGCCATAATGTATATGATTATTGTAGCAATAGAACTGAAACAGTATTCATACAACATAACAAAATTCTGTAATTATTATCATAATGTATATGATTATTGTAGCAATAGAACTGAAACAGTATCACATACAACAAAATATATATTGCCATAATGTATATGATTATTGTAGCAATAGAACTGAAACAGTATTCATACAACATAAAAAAATTCTGTAATTATTATCATAATGTATATGATTATTGTAGCAATAGAACTGAAACAGTATTCATACAACAACAAAATATATTCTGTAATTATTGCCATAATGTATATGATTATTGTAGCAATAGAACTGAAACAGTATTCATACAACAACAAAATATATTTTGTAATTATTGCTATAGGTATATGATTATTGTAGAAATAGAACTGAAAAAGTATTGATACAACAAAGTAAATATATTCTTTAAGTATTACTTCAGGTATATGATTATTGTAGCAATAGAACTAAAACACAATTCATACAACTGAACAACTTAAGTTTTCAAACAACCTTGCTATTATAAAGAAACTATCCTCTGAAATTATTAATCTACATACGGTACATGATTGTTGCAGCTATACATCAAAAAATTGTTTCATTTCATCTTTTTCATATAATCTTATAGTAATTGCACCTATATTCATTTCTGTTACATACATGATCATCCAGGTAAAACTTCAAATACACAGTATCAATAAAACCTTGCAATGAAGAAATGTCTTCTGCAATTATTGTCTTATGTACATGATTATTCTAGTAATACAAATTTAATAGTTTTCAAACCACATTATGATAATGATAGCAATAATAATATTGATGTGGATATTTATATAGCGCCAGTATCCGCCAGGCTCTGACGCTCAGATCATGGCACTGTACATATTACAATCACAAACAACTTTAATTAAAGTACATGAACCATATATTTATTTCATTTATAATCTTAATATGTGCACTGTCATTTTAGCAATAGAACTGAAACAGTATTCATATAACAACAAAATATATTCTGTAAGTATTGCCATAATGTATATGATTATTTTAGCTATACATCTGAAACAGTATTCTTACAACAACAAAATATGTTTTGTAATTATTGCCATATTGTATATGATTATTGTAGCAATAGAACTGAAAGAGTATTGATACAACAACAAAATATATTCAGTATTTATTATCATAATGTATATGATTATTGTAGCTATAGAACAGAAAGAGTATTCATACAACTAAGAAAATATCTTGTGTATTAAAGTATTATCTTATGTATACAATAGAAAAGCAAAGTTTTCAAACAACCTTGCAATAAAGAAAATATCCTCTGAAATTATAAAGCTACCTTATATACATAATTGTTGAAGCCATACAACTAGAACCATGTTCATACAACTTAATAATAACTCACATATTCATTTCAGTTAATACCTAGTGTACATGATCATTGTAGTAAAAGAAATGAGAAGTCTTCATAAAACCTTGCTTACTTTATTAATGCAAAATTTGAATTTGCACAAAGCAGTTAAATGCAGAGTTAAAAAGAGTTTGCTTTTCTGAAAGCTTTAGTAGCAGTCAATTTATTTCAAAAAGAAATTTAAGCCCTCCATATTTTAACGACACTACGCTCTTTTACTGTATTTTCATGTACAACGTAAATGTTGTTCAATGGAAAGGATGACACGTTTGATTAAATTTGAATTTCCTTATTCATTTAATTACGACGGAGCAAGGTCAATTAAACTTTTAAACAAGTCAAGCAAATTCACATCGAATTGCCCTCTAAAACCTGGTCTTACAGGTTATGGTTCACATCACATTTTTCCAATGTTGAAGTTGGTGAGCATACATCTACCACATCTTTTTTTTTTTACAGCGCATATGATTGGTAGAAATAAGCTAGTCGGCATCTTTTAATGATGCAGGAGTTACATGAGTGCTATTAAAGTGAGCTTTAGAATACCTAGTTAGATGTATAGTACTGCTCACTTAACCTGAGGACTTAAAAGGGAAGTTAAGTAAGCTGTAGAATACCAATTGAGATGTATAGTACTGCTCACTTAACCTGAGGACTTAAAAGGGAAGTTAAGTGAGCTTTAGAATACTAATTTAGATGTATAGTACTGCTTACTTAACCTGAGGACTTACAAGGGAAGCTATTAAGTGAGCTTTAGAATACTAATTTAGATGTTTAGCACTGCTCACTTAAACCTGAGGACTTAAAAGGGAAGTTTAATAAAATATTGAACTTTCAGAATACCGAATGAAAGTATATTACCACCCTATCAAAGTGTGCTTTCAGAATACTGCACTGTGCACTGTATTCATTATTGTACATCTCACTCTTACTCTCTCGATTGTTCTGGTTTTACACCTGATCCACTGTACTTGTCTACAAGTCCTCCTGCTTCTATCTGGATGAGGATTGCATTTAGATCCTTTCTAGTCCGAGTTGATGCAGCTTTCCATGTTTGAAGGAGGTGTATGTACTGCTCAGTTATCTCTCTTAACCTCTCTCTGATACCTTCAGCGGTGCTGTAATCGATGCGAAGAGCAACGTAAAGAGGGCTCCACCGATCAGGTGGTAGAAGCTTTGCTACTTTCAGGATATTCGCATCTGTCACTTTCTGTTCATCTGATGGACTGAAATTTAAAATCATTACTCGTAATAATGCATTAAACCATCGTCTTATCTTAAGTTATTCATATATATATATTTAAAAAATCATTTAAATCTTTATATATATATAGGATGCGCATATTTTTATGCATAACATTAATATTTTTTCAAAGTTAACTAAAATCATTACTTGATAAAGCTCTAAAGGCAGAAATAATTTCTTGTGTACGGAGCATCATTATTTCTTGAATTTGTGTGTATTTTCTATAACTCCAAGCAAAAATCTAGACTTCCTCCTATATTAATACACACCCACCCATACACACACATAAACATGTATATTGTGGTTCTACTCACATTTCATTTCTGGTTGGTGTAGGAGCATTCTGTTCTGTAGTCTCTTTGCCGATCCCTGTCATAAACACAAATAATACTGATTACCAATTTTGTAAGCACTCTTTTTTTAGTATTGTTCGTCTACTGGTTACAGTCTCCATTATATCCTTCATCTGCCTGTTTCTGAGCTAATTCCTACGTCTCTGTTCCAAGCTTTAGTATATTAACGAGGGTTATCTACATAATAGTATGTTTTCACATATATGACGTAAGAAAGAATTCACATTCAATCAAAAGCCAGTTGGTCCAATACTCAGATCATCTATCTTTTTTTAGTCTATAGGTACACAGATTTTCTCCACTATACACATGGTCCAGTCAGTGTTTTGTACAATCATTATTTAGCCTAAATAGCAAGTAGGGGCAATCTATAATCATGTAGTTCTAATTGCCACTTCCTCACATCAATAATTTGTACGTCTTGATCCAATAACCATTTGGTCCATCATTATTTGGTCCATTACCCATTTTGTCTGTAATAAAATATTAATAATATTACGCTCATATAACGCTTAATAAAATGTCTCTAAGCGTTTTACAGATATACTATTACCCTGGTCATTGGATTCAGTTCTTGCCCACACACACTGTGTGCACAATCTCCACTCCCTGGGGAGCATTCCAGCCAGGCGTTACTTGACACTCAAAAACTTTTTCTTGGTCCGCAAATGATCTGAACCCCCAATTACTCCAAGAACCTTTTGGTCCAAACACATTTCGTCCATGTTAGTTCATCTACAGTTAATCTATGCGAATTTCGTCTTTACCGTATGGTCAAATGAAATGTACGAATTAGTGGTGGCCTTTCCGCTTATATAACGCTTAATACAATGTCTCTAAGCGCTTCACAGATATACTATTACTCCGGTCATTGGATTCAGTGCTTGCCCTCACACACTGTGTGCACAATCTCCGCTCCCTTGGGAGCATTCCAGCCAGGCGTTACATGACACTCACAGATATACTATTACTCCGGTCATTGGATTCATTGCTTGCCCACACACACTGTGTACACAATCTCCACTCCCTGGCGAGCATTCCAGCCAGGCGTTACTTGACGCTCAAAAACTGTTTCTTGGTTCTCGAATGATCTGAACCCCAATTACTCCAAGAACCATTTGGTCCAAACATATTTCATCCATAGGTTAGTTCATTTACCGGTGATCTTTCTGAATTTTGTCTATTATATTCATTTCGTCTTCACCGTATGGTCAAATGAAATATTCAAATTAGTTGTGGCCTTTACTATGTTTAAAGTTAAAACTTAGTCTTGATAATACAAAAAAAGAGTAAATGAATATAGGCCTACATCATGGTATCCAGTTTTGATGGTAAATTTGCTTAACCTTAACTTACTTATTTCAATGTTGCAATCATTTAATTTCTGTGTTGCGTTTATATGCACCATATGTCGAGTTGTATCGTGAACATTACGAATAGGATGTCATTTTGCCGCAGTAGGTCCTTTGTGATAAGCTATGATATATTGATACTCAGAGATTAGAACAACTAAGCATCTTCATGAAATATTTTACCTTGGAAACGTGTGTTGAATTTGATCTTCTTTGTAGAGGTTTGAACCACTTCAAGTGTCACTAATGTCTCATCACTCTCCTCGGTTAGATCGAGCTCAAAGTACTCTGTCACCTTCGTTTGTGTCCTCATGTCGCTGAACTGAATAGCCTGAGGAAATTGCCCGATTATATAATTAATTTGCATTCATGATTGTATGAAATATACGCCAAAACGCAGATGTACATGTAGAGTACTGATGAAAATAATGAAGACAAATTATCTGTATTTTCAAACTTTGTCTAATCTGTTCCATCCTTTCGCATCTAATTTCTTCAAAGTAAATTCAATATTTTTATCCGGGGCTACTAATGTACAATTGCATGAACCTATTTTGTCATGTTTTTAGTTAATTTTGTCAAAGCGTCATTCAAATTCGTCACTCGTTCGTTTGCTATATACATGTACCGTATATGTTACGTTATGTCTTTTCCTTTCTACCCAAAACCTGCTTTAACAACAACAAAAAATACATATAAATGTATATTTCTAGTACCGTAGGTCTATGAATATTTAATACCATTATCATCAACATCAGAACGATTCAATTGAGTTTTTTTGGCACTTTGTTCCGAGAACCAAAGAACACTTACATGTACATCTGATTTGCAAGCGACTGTTAGTGTTCCCTCCTGAAACACAATATCATCGTCGTCCCCCTTTACAGGTTGGAAACAGGGGTCATCTAATGCATGGACATCTTTCTGAAAAAGTCATGTGTACAGAAAGTATTCTGATAAAGTTATCTGGAAATTGGAAGAACAGCCAGAAAAGTATAGGGCTTTTTGTTAGCGTAAATATGATTTATCATAGCGAGTGCCGTGCAGTATGGCGACCATCCAACACTCGCTGAAAAAGATGGAAAAGTATCAAGTATTCTCTTAAAAGAAGCCAATTTTTCATGGAAAACTGATGTGTTGTGATAACCTGAAAATCAATATTTAGCAACTTTGTGTGAGTAAAATCATCAAAAATTTCATATAATCATGCGTGCATGTGTCCGCGCAGTGTTGGCATGCCGTTTTTTAAAGATTTATAGCGCCGCATAGGAAATTACTGATTTTGAGCCTTGTGATTACTGATTTTCTGTTCTGGAGGTTGGCAGCTCTGGCCTTCTATTCACAGTAGAGATGTCATAGATAGTCTAAAAGTATATTTTCGGCATCAGGATTTTCATTTGTTTAATTGATATTATGAAAGTGGAAAAGTTACAAGGCCTTTAGTCTAAAATGCAAGACAGTTATCAAAATGTTGACTAGACCATGCTTGATGAATATTTACAACCAAGACAAAAAGGGCAACACCTAAAACAGAACTAATATAATTATTTAAAGAACCAAAAGATGCAGAAGGTTTTGTTTCAACATACAAATACTTATGGTTAAAGTGATGAATTTGCTTCATTTTTGTCTCACCTGCGTAGCAAAAAGCGAGACATAGGCGCCGCTTTTCCGATGAGGGCGGCAGCGGCGGCGGCGTCAACAAGGTTAAGTTTTTGAATTTGTAGTATAATTTTGAAAGTATAAGTTCTTATTCAATGAAACTTGGATTAAAGAGTTATCAAGTATCCCCAATCATATGAGTAGAATTTCAGGTCACAAAGTCAAGGTCAAAGGTCATTTCAGGTCAACAAACTTAGACCATGTTGTGGCATCATCATAATTTTGAAAGTATACATTCCTATTCCATGTAACTTGAACATTTGGGTTATCAAGTGTCATCAATCATGTGATTAGTTGACAAAGTAAAGGTCGAATGTCCATTCAGGTCTGCAAACTTAACTACAGGTTAGATTATGAATTTTTAGAATAATTTCAAAAGTGTTTGTTAAAATTTCATGAAACTTGTACACGAGGGTAATCAAGTATCACAAATCATATGACACAAGTTCAAGGTCAAAGGTCATTTTAGGTCAGTAGACTTGGAATATGTTAAAATATGAGAATTAATAAAATCAATTTTTGTTATTTGTTCATACTCCATTAAAGTTAACAATCTTTGTACAAATTATAGTAAATTATATTTTGGGGGGCCTGCTAATGGGCCACCCTACCTATAAAAAAAATGTCCCAACCTCAATTTTTCATCATATCGAATTGCGTAATTCAGGCGAGACCCCGAGAGCCTTTCCCTTGTTTAAATATGACAAGGCTAGAAAATGTTAATTTGTGACAGAGCTTATTAATGAGATTGTACCACATCCTCACCATCGACACCAGGATAAAGCCTTTCTGCTGTGATCAGGATTAAATAGGCCCCCTAAAAATGGTGTTAATGTCTGCTTACCCATTTCTGGTCATGTGGCTTCTTGACGAAGCGAACCTCTAGTATTGGTTTTCTGGAGGGAGGCATGAGTCTGGGAAGAAACGACATACATGACAGTAATATGCCCTTCAGAAATAGCCAGTCCCAAAATACTGCAAAGAATCCTCCAGAAAAGTGGCTGATTGAGACCTCTAGCCAGCGTTCTTGTACGGAACAAATAATGTTGTCGGGATCCGAAAGCCGCTTAGGTGTACCTTGAATATAAGAATAGAACGAATTCAATTCAATAAAAAACGACAGAAAACTATCTCAATTGTCTTACCTCTTTAAATAGGCTTATGCATCAAATTTTTTGTGACTATTTTGTGATTTGCAGAAATGCTGAAAATGTGATTTAGTTACCTGACTGATTCCAGGAGTACAGTATGGTCTTTACATTGTTAGGAGCAGTGACTAATGCACAGTGAGGTATTATCAGCTTTGCAGGTTTCTTAAAGCATAGCCCGGACGGGTAACACTGGAAGCCATGGCTGACTAGAAGCTCATCCTCTTTAAGTGTGAGGCCATTTGGAATCTCTGTCAGTACCAGAATGCTGATTTCCTCATCTTCCTCAAGGGCACCAGGTGGAATGTGGAGTGTAAACCCATGGGATTTGGTTGACAGCTTTCCACCGAGGGCCCCAACCTTTCCAGTTGCAGAATTACCATCTGATAACAGCAATGCAAATATATCTATTAATATAGTATTTTATTTCAATGTTGTCCACAATAAGATAAACTTTGTGGCTATACCATTCACAAGGGTTGTGTAAATTACCGAAACTCTGATACCGGTATTCAATACGAGTTTGTAATATTTCAATCAGGGCCTATGATAAATCAGTAATGTATTCTCCACATTACACTTCATTTATATGTATCTTTTTATTTCTCTTTTTTTTTCATTTGGGAACTAATTCAGCATTTATCTCTCTTATTTGAACCATTGATGTGGGTCTACATTCATGAATATGAATGTAACCTAAAACCTAAAATATCACGTTTTAATCATTGCTAAACTTTAATCCATGACTTAATGGATAAGGAAAACAAATATCAGAAGCACTTATGCTGGAAAAAGCTGTTTGTGTTTGAAGGATGTTCTTACCTCCATCAGACTTGATCCCCGTTAAAGAAGGTAATCTGAAATTAATCGTACATGAAAAGTGGTTAAGTCAATTTTATACAATTTGGGCAGACACATGCATATGGGAGGACAATAATTACTTTTAAATGGGGCTCTAATCTTAGAATTAGATATTAAAAGAAGAAAATAATACATACATTTGCACTTGGTAAAGCAGTAAAATACAAACATATAAAGAACTACAGTTAGAATATATCTTCTAAACGAACGTGGTAGAAAATGTGAATCGTTGACCTGAGTAGAAAGGAAACAGAGATAGCGTAGTCGACTTTCTAAACCTGATTTAGAAGCCCCAAACGAATTAAAACTCACGATTGTCAATCAATAGTCAATCTAATTGTCCCACTGTCACATCTTCTGTAAAAATAAACTACCAAAGTTTACACTAAAGCCAATGGAATGGCTGTTTACAAAATGTCATTCCATTACCAAATCTAAAAAAAGTTATATCTTTTATCAATCTTTTGCCTGAAAATTGATGGGGAAATTGATATTCCCTATGATATGAAAGAATCACCTCGACAAAATCATCTGTTTGACCACGTCGTCCCTGGCATATTGGAAAGGTACATTGCCTCTCTCATCCTTCACATCTAACTTGGCTCCATTCTCTAGGAGATAAAACACCAAAGCCCTCTCGGGAGATAGTTCGCCCCTGTAGTACTCGTCAGAGATCTAAAACAAAACAAAAAATTCTTAGTACAGTATCGTCCATCGATAGTCAAGGTGGAAAAGCATCACAAGCATGGTTTTACGTGGCCTCTTGACGATGGCCCTCGCGCTGTTGGAATCCGTTGAACCGAGGCACTTGCGCTGAGGGCCTCTTTACAACTGATCTGAATTCCTTATGTTTTTTATTGTTTGGCGAATATTCTGATCCAAATGAAGTTCGGTGAAAATCATCCAATCAGAGAGAGCAACTATGACGTAATCTACCGCTCTGTGTGGATTTCCTCCGTGAGAGTAGGACTGGCCGCCTATCTCCCGGGGCTGTGTTGGGCAATCGCTACGGTGGTTACATTATTCAGTAGGAAATCGGGTCTCATGAATGTATAATTCAGATCACTTGTTAAGAGGCCCTCAGCGCAAACGCCTCTGTTGTCTGGCTCGCTTTGCTAGCTAGAATTTACGGGCTCCCACAGCACGAGGGCGATCGACAAGATGCTAGGTTTTACGCTGCCTCTTGGACTCATAGTATTGGTAATCTCTTTTTACGTTGTAAACTTTCCCATCAATACAAACGCATATGCCCACACACCATTACTATACACATTTTCTTGGACCAATCACGCCATATAACGACAACATGTAGACTCCAGGGCCCCGTCTTACGAAGAGTTGATATTAATTGCAACTTATTTGTGATTGATATCCATTGCAAGTATGTACATAAGAGATAGGAGATTGCAAAATTGCTATTGATTGGAGGACTTGCGATTGATTCGGATCAATCGTGACTCTTTGTAAGACGGGGCCCAGAACTGACTAATATTTTGCCGTAATGTAATTTGTTGTTCAGACTGTCTGGTGTCGGTCTCGTTGGTGTTACTCACCTTTCTTAGTGTGTCAGTTTGTTGCACAATTTTCTCGCTGTTATAGCAGAGTTTAATTGCTTTATGGAGACACGTCTGTCCGTCAGGTGACTGGATATTAAGATCAGCTCCCTCAGAAACTAACTTCTCAATGGTAGAGGTATGACCGCATTGGATGGCAACATGGATATCCGATATATCATTCTGGACAAGATGGATATGAGAAAATACGCAGCATGAAAACTTGAGAATTGAAGAATTTTTTTTTATTGACACTTGATCAAATGATTCTATAACTTGTAACTCGTCTATGACATCTATAACACAGCAACGAGGTATAACTGTAGTAGTGGAGTTATAATTATGTATAAATATAAGATGTGATACAAAGGCAGTAAGTCAGCTTTGAGCTGGTCAAGTCTGAACAAAATAATGATAGATATCCAATGCCTTATATGCTCTAAGTTAAATTTCAGTACTTGTTAGTTTTAATACATGCATGTATTGAAAAAAAAATGATGATGAATTTGACATAAAGAGTTCTTTTTTAAATGTATACCTTGGAATTGGAATGGTCCATGAATAGATCAGCAATGCTTTCGTAGCCAAGGATTAAAGACAGATGTTGAGGTGTCTGGCCGTGAATGTCTCCTTTGTCAAAACGTGCTTCTCCTGTCATAAGAACTTTAACAACATCAAGGTTACCATTACAAACAGCACTGTGTAATGCGGTCCAACCGTCATTATCTCCCTTATTCACCTGAGCTCCTTGACTGATCAGATATTTGGTGATATCAGGATAACCATGATCAGCGGCACTGTCTAATGCAGTCCTACCCTTATCATTTCCCTTATTCACCTCAGCTCCTTGACTGATTAGATATTCGGTGATATCTAGATGACCATTCTGAGCAGCATTGTGAAATGCAGTCCAACCTTCATCATTTCCCTTATTCACCTCAGCTCCTTGACTGATGAGATATGTGGAAACATCAAGATGACCCTCCCGAGCAGCATCGTGTAGTGCAGTCCAACCATTATTATCTCCCTTATTCACCTCAGCTCCTTGACTGATCAGATATTTGGTAACATCAAGATGACCCTCCCGAGCAGCATCGTGTAGTGCAGTCCAACCGTTATTATATCCCTTATTCACCTCAGCACCTTGACTGATCAGATATCGGGTGACATCAAGATGACCCGTCAAAGCAGCAATATGTAATGCACTCCAACCGTTTTCATCTCCCCTATTCACGTCAGCTCCTTGACTGATCAGATATTTGGTAACATCAAGATGACCCTCATGAGTAGCCATGTGTAGTGCAGTCCAACCTTCATTCCTTCCCTTGTTCACCTCAGCCCCTTGACTGATCAGATATACGGTGACATCAAGATGACCATTCAGAGCAGCACTGTGTAGTGCAGTCCTATCCTCATTATTTACCTTATTCACCTCAGCTCCTTGACTGATGAGATATTTGGTAACATCAAGATGACCCTCGTGAGCAGCCATGTGTAATGCAGTCCAACCGTCATTCCTTCCCTTGTTCACCTCAGCCCCTTGACTGATCAGATGTTTGGTGACATCAAGATGACCATTCTGAGCAGCACTATGTAATGCAGTCCTACCCGTATTATTTCCCTTATTCACCTCAGCTCCTTGACTGATGAGATATTTAGCGATATCAAGATGACCCTCATGAGCAGCACTGTGTAAGGGTGTTCGTCCATCTGGTGTCGCCACATCAGCACCTTTGTTTATGTGATACTCAGTGACGGTTCTATGGTATTTCTTCACCACATTATGTAAACCTGTGTTTCCATCTTGGTCTGCCTGGATTATGTTAGAACCCTGTTTTATCTTTTTTGTTACGCTTTTGAATTTATCCCTCATTTCTGCCTCATGAAGCTGTTGATTTATGTCCTCCATACTTGAAGAAGCACAACCTTACCAGACATCATAATCTAGCACAGTTCCTTGTAATCGCCTACTTCTCTCTTAACGCTTGACGTCGACATGTTACGATGAAGAATCTACGTGTAAATCTTTTGTAGCAGATAGTCCTGTTGCATTCTGCATTTTACAAGCATAAGCATACACCACTCTGATTTTTTTTTTCTCTCAATTTGCAGTTCCAAAGTCCTCGATCTGCAGTGAACTTCTTCGTAATTCAAATATTTGTCATTCCTATTTCCCTGATAGGCTTCTCTCTTTCAACTAAGGCTGTGCATAACCGTGTAAAGAGGTTCTCGAGTACACTCCCATGCTTTAATACAGGCAAATACTTGGCGGTCATTTCTTTCTTTTTTTTAATTTAAGAAAAAATTCTTTATATTTTTTTTGGCAGACCCCTATTTTGTTAACATGGCAGGAAAAAAGAAATTGTAAAATTAATACATGAATACCTTTTTATTGTGGTGATTTTACGCCATGCTTTACTCGTAACTCCTTGCCACGATAAAACATGTTTACGCCAACAGTCGCCAAGAGATGGCGCTGCTCAGATTTTGTTTTAAATTATTTTTTAATATTTTTTTAAAACATTTTTTTTGGCCAACGTTGTTGTAGGAAGCGCCATAGGTCGGGCTACGCAAATCCACATTATTTTACTGCGAGTTGCAATTGAAGGCGCCGATTTGTGTTTGTAAAACTAAAGATGACAGACAAATTATCCTCAAAGTTCAAACAGAAATCTGGACATTGGCAGCTAGTTTGGTCCACACATAGGTGCAATATGTACTATCCAGGCTGTGTATTAAAAGCTGTGCTTTTGATTCTCAACATTACAAACACCACTGTACAAAACTGACTAATTTCACTAAAAGTTGGTACTTTAATGACAATTGATGACACTTAAATAGCAGTAAAATTGTTCAATTTTCTGATGTTAGAAAGAATACTTTAAAAATTCAAATTGTTAGTCTACTGTCAACTTTGCCGATCAGCCGCATCGGCATGATTGTGTGCATTTGCGTGTTGTGAGTGTATTGACTATTCAAGTATTCAAATACTGCCTATTAACATGCCAATGCTTTTCCGGGCACGGGTTAGGCCTAAAAAAAAAAATTGATGACTTGGCGTAACGGGTCACTGAAAATTAGGGTAGGTAGGGCGATTTTCTTTTTTTTTTTTTTTTTTTTTTTTTTTTTGGTTGTTGTTGTTGTTGCTTATATTTGCATACTATACATACATACATACAGTGGCGTAGATAGGTCCTCAGACCTTGGGGATGATCTGATGAGAGGGGTAGACCACAATATGTTCAAATAACTCCACGCACACACACTACACACACATATATGGACACACACACTGTGTGAGCAAAGTGAGCAAGAAATTGTTGAAATCTTGATCACCTTGGGACCTGGGGGATGCATACATACACCTGCCCCCCCCCCCCCCCCCCCCTGCATACATACATGTACATGTACATACAACCTCATGCACATAAAATGCAAACATACGAACGCATTAATAGGTTTCCAACAGACCCCAGTCTGAGATATCTCAGACACTGTCTTCAACAGGATAAACAGGTGAATATGTAGGTTTAGAAGGGGCTGTTCACAAATATTAGTATTAGTATTTTCACAATGTATTGACTAACATTTAAAAAAAAAAAAAAAAAAAAAATTACAAAAAAAACAACAACAAAAAAATAAAAAAGCGTAGGGTCGGCGATAAAAATAGGGTCGGGCGGGTTACGCCAAGTCATCAATTTTTTTTTTTAGGCCTTAGTGGCGGTCAGGTGGGCGTCTTTGCATATTAATATTTGAATATATGAATATTTGCGTTGGTACGGTGTGTTGGAGATCAAAATTTAACCGGCCAGATTATCGACTTAACCAGTATGTCGCAATGCTAATGGACAATGTATGACCTGGGTAGTCATTCGTTTACGGTTAAGCCACCAGATTTTCTCGCAATGTCGTTCATTTTAACTAAAAATAGCTTTGCACTTGTAATTTGTGTATGAAATCTCATTATTTGATACATTATCGCATCGGATCCTATGTGCGTGCATATATCATGAATATTTATGACTAGTGTATTGAGCCAATCAAATGCAGCAATAGGATGGCAAGGTTAGGTTAAAAAAAGGCGCCGGATGGCCGGCACAGTGCCAGGTGGAGGGAAAAGGATCAGCAAAAAAAAAAAAATGGTGACCGTGTATTCGAGTACGTACCTCGACTTGGGTATAACTGGGTGTAGAGACTGGAAGCTAATAGCTTATTTGTCCCTCTTTACTGTTGCATCCCGTCTAGAGATGACTTAAATTGGTTAATGGTGGCAGCATTGACTACGCTTCCTCAGGGAGGGCATTTCAATTATTTACACTCGGCCTTATTGAGAATTAGCTATACTGCCTAAGTCTTGTATTGAAATGTTGTTTAACAATCTTGAAATCATGGCCTCTTGTTGTTGAGCCATTAATTGGCTAGTTTGAAGAATTTTGAGGGATTCACTCTGTGATTTGTACTCGCAAGTAGTTGTCAACAGTGCGAGTACTTGAGTTTTCAAGTACTTGTCGCAGCCGTACTTTCCACTTTTAAGTTTGGCAATCAACATTTCAATGTTTTTATTATGAAAGGAAAATATGTACATTGTTTTGAAGGAGTGCAAAACATAATTTTTGTTCATGGTTGGATGTGATTTCATGCACAATTTTGTAATGATAACCTACATGTGTCATTAAAGCATTTTTGTACAGACCCTGCACGTAACTATACATTATTCTGCCTGGTATGCTTAAAGTTAAATTCTTTTGGTATTCCCCTTTGGAATATGTGGTGCCTGTTTTGGCATCGCTTAAAATGCCGAAGGGCGTACCTTTGTGTGTATGTACTTACATGTTCACTCCATTAATTATATCATCCTTTTTTAGTCAGTTTATGACAAAATATAAAGTCCACAAAGTAAAAAAGACTTCATGGCTTAATTCTCTCTTCACAACTAGCCAAAGAAAGTATTGAGCTCTATCCAAGAGATCAAACCATTTGACCAAATCATACCGAACAAAAATAAATGTACACCCTTTTCAAGCTAACTGCATGAAAAATACAACAGCGTTTAGTTTATTACTTTAGAAGGTTGCGTTTAGGAGAACGGCTACTTTGAAGATCGTATTTTCTAAACCATGTTTGATCGCGAGAATATTGAGGCCTGATTTGATGATCTAATGGGGTGAAGTAAGTGCAAAGCCGGAAGTGTCGCTCGGGAGATAGAGCCTATAGCTAACTGGCTCACCAAAGTAATTGTCTCATCAAAATTAGTTCGATGAGAGCTAGAGATGGAAAGAAGTTGAAAATGAAGAATAACATAAGATAACATGAGAAAAACTAAAAATTTATAAAGTAATATAGGAAGAGAAGATGATAGATAAAAATAAAATAAAAATACATGAGGTAGGATAGAAGAGCAAGTGATAGAACATAAGGAAAGATAGAAAGAGAAGATGATAGAATAACAAAAACGAAGAAATACATAAAGAAAGATAGAAAGAAAGAGAAGATGATAGAATAATAAAAACAAGAAATACATAAGGAAAGATAGAAAAAGAAGATGATAGAAGAGCAAATGATAGAAGGATAACAGGAAAGATAGAAAGAGAAGATAATAGAAGGATAAAACAAAGAAATACAATCGGAATGATAGAAGAGCAAATGATAGAAGGATAACAATGAAAAATAGAAAGAGAAGATGACAGAATAACAAAAACAAAGAAATGTATAAGGAAAGATAAAAAGAGAAGAAGATATAGAATAACAAAAACAAAGAAATAAAGAAAGATAGAAAGAGAAAATAATAGAAGGATTAAAACAAAGAATAACATTAGGAGGGATAGAAGAGCAAATAATAGAAGGATAACAAAAGGAAAGATAGAAAGAGAAGATGATATAGATTAACAAAAACTATCAGAGAAATATATAAGGAAATATAGAGCGAGAAGATGAAAGGATAAAAACAAGGAAATGCATAACGAGAGATAGGAATGATAGAAGCATAAAAACATCCAAATTAAATGCTGAAATTTATGTTTTTGCCCTTCTGCCTGGCACATAATGACTATTTAGGCATTTTCCTCTTTCTACAGCCTTAAAATGATGCAGAGAGATGAGAAAGCCAAGTTAAATTCCAAAGAGAAATCTGAGCTCCTCAATCAAAGACTGATGCTCCTATTCTACCTCCTGAGATCACCATGCTACAACACTAGTCTGCAAGCACAAACCCTGGTCAGTCGTAAAAGTGAGTCTGCACTATAAGACTACCATAGGCCATGTACTGAAGCTGCTACTGACACAACCAGTAGGTAGCTGGACTAGACTTCTCTCAAGGCACAATGATTTTCTGATAAAGTGTCAAATAAGGGTCTGTGCCTGCAGACTACTACAACACAGTCATACAGGTATACAGGTGGTCATTAAAGCAGGTTTGACTGTACATGCTTTCCATATTTTGACCCTTACAGGACAGGATTTATTTTTTAGAGCTAAATTGATCACATATGGATCTTCAAATTGGCAACAATTATATTTTATTTAATTGCTACATTGCTTCAATAAAATGCAATGTCTCTGAAAACAATATACAGTCAAACCTGTCCATAGCGACCACCAAAGGGAAACACCAATAGTGGCAGTTGTAGACAGATGGTCGTTATGCCGCGTTGGCGGCATTTTGATTTTGAATAATTGATTGACAGCACTCACAAGGCCTCTCGCAGACCCGCCAGTGCGCAAACAATTCTCTGCGGCCTTAAAAGGGCTGTCGGACGAAAACGAGGCGGAGAGCCGATCGATAAATCTAACAACGCAAGTTTATTTTTCAGGTGTTTAGAAATTGAATAAACAAAGAGTGGTACAGTCTTTAGTCAAAATGAAAATACAAAAGGATTAAACATAATTTTTTCTCTTTGAAATTGTCCGGCCTTTTTTTGTTGTTAAAGGTAAAGACCAGTATTGGAAACACCCCAATTTAAAAAAATGAAATGGAAGCTCTATTACCAATCATGTGAAAGAATATGTTTTTACTAATACATGATGATAAAAAATTTGCCGGGAAACTGCCTACTAATTGATATATTTGGTAAATTAGTTTATCTATTGGTGTGTGAGAGATAAACGCACGTGTCCTGCACGTGTGCGTAGTCCCATATACATCTTTCTGTGTACAGTGCTTGTAACTTTACGAAGACTGGGCCAAATTTCTTATCATTTTGATGATTCCAGAACCTTGCAGTACACACCAATACTTATATGCTAGATGATCAACCTTTTCTGATCGATTCCACAACGTTTCTTTCACAATGCAATCGCATGACCATAACTGGTCTTTATCTTTTACGCAGTCGAGCAACAGAGTCTACTGTCTTTGTTTTTTTTCATAACAGATGAGATTAATTTTGTTCTCAACAGAACCCGTAAACACATGTCACCCTTAGTGAGTGCAGGAAATTATATATTTGAAGAACAATTGCAATTCATGATCTTGTATGCATGACCAATAGTGATATAATGTTTATTCACATAGATGTAATTTTTTTGTTTTCTTTTCCATTAATCATGTACCTTATTTTTCTTTTTCATTCATGCTCTTCTTTTGCTCATCTTTCTCTGACCTCTCTCTTTCCTTTCTGTCATCTTCCTCTCCTTCCTGCTCTCTCTGTTCCTTCCATTCTTTATTTCATTTTCTCCCAATGTTTACAGGACAAGGCTTAAAAGTTTGTTGCAGTCTGTCGGTGGCACTGTGCCTGGTGCAAGGCTATTAACAAGTGAGTGCCACAGGGTGCAGAGCGCTGACCGTTGCTTTTTTTTTTACTGAAAGCGATATCCACCTTTACAGACAACTGCTCTAAAAGAAAGCAGAAAAATCAGGGAAGCAGACTGGTGAAATTCTGAATTAAATCTGGCAAAAAAATAAGAGAGTTATGAATTTTTGAAAGTTGTAATCACTATATGCATGGGCACTTCAAATTGGCTGAATCAATAATGTCAATGTGACAAAATGCTGGACCACTTTCCCATTTGTTTCACAAAATGATTAAAATTCCAATTTTTCAAAATATATGATTTTATGAGGGTCTTTTCTTTTTGTTTCCCCTTGATGGATATGTGAATTAATTGCAAAGAAAAGGAGAAAAATACACGTACCATGATATAACAATACAGCCATGGTACTGAACCATGGTTAGAAACATATAACTGCCAATTAAGTACCACAATGTACCATGTACAAATACTTGTCATATAACCATGGTAATGCCATGGTTCTTGCATGGTAGTACCATTGTTAGAGACAAGTACCACAGGTACCATAGAGTACCATGGTACAAATTTGGAAGTACCATGGTATACGATGGTACTTGTCATATAACCATGGTAATACCATGGTCCTTTGATGGTAGTACCATGGTTCTTTTTTATAAGGGCATGTACTCTGCACTAAAACTGTATATATGATAGGGGGTGGGTTTCTGGACACTTAACAAACCTAAAGCCTTCTCTTTTGCCTTTGGATTTTAACGAAACATATTCATCAAATATCACTTACCATCATGAATATGTGTCCTTTATGATATTGTCCAACAAAGGTCTTAAAAGATTTATGAAATATTGCTTGTAAACTTTTTCAAATTGTTTTTTAAATTAACTGTCCAGATACGCAACCTGTCCGGACACTCAACGTCTGAACATATATATATATATATATGTATCTCTATATTCTCTGAAGAAAAGATTCTATTTTTCATTTCTGATTTGCTCTCAAACACATTTTCTCATTTCTTTCTTTCTTTCCAGAACCTATTCTGGAGTACCTGCCTGTATGGCAGAAGATCTACTCCTACAACTGGGGCAACTAAGGTCCTTCTGCATGGTCTGTGTGCTGCTCTCAGGCAGAAGGACTCAAGTGACACTTCCAGTCCATGTCACAAATACAGCGAAACCTGTCTATAAAGACCACCCAAGGGGAGACAAGAAAAGTTGCCTTTATAGGCAGGTGGTCTTCATGTACAGGTTCCTTTAGTACTTGTTTCGATGAGAAACCATTTTCAAGGGAAACAAAAAATGTGGTCTTTGTAGATAGTGGTCTTTCTATACAGGTTGTCGCTATGAAGCAGGTTTGACGGTACCTGTAACTTGCTAAGTCTAAGTGCACCGACTTAAGATCTGGCAACAATTTCTCGGGCTTTATTTTGTCAAAGATATAGGATTAGCGTTAAGTGTTAAGGTTGCAACTGGAGAATACATAATCTGGTGACAATTGCTCCGCCTCAATATCCTACACTAACCGAGTCAAAACATTAACCCTGGACCGAACATGTTACCTTACCCTAACCCTAAACCTCGACCTAACATATAACCTAATGGCAGCTCTAATCTTACCCTAACTTAATATCTTTGACAAGATGTGTTCTGGCGACAATTACTCCTTGATTTATTTTGTTATTGATACAGGGCTGAGGTTATGGTTGCCGTTGGGTTTAAGGTAGGCCCTACAGTTAAGGCTTGTTCAGATATGTCAAGGGAAACCGCCACATTAAAAATCAAACGTGTAAATGAACGTTAACTTCATGCAACAAAGGACATGCAATAATCACTGGGCTACGTGCTCAACAATGTTAACATCAGTCAGAGTCTGTAAACCTTTGAGTTTGAATTTCTGGGTGAGAAACTCGCACAAATTATCTCAGATTATTAACTTTTCATTTTCCTTTTATATCCACTTATTCTATTTTATCTACTTCCCTTTCATTAACTAACCTTATGGTTAAAAATGTTTCACAATTTAAATTCAACATACCGGTAAGTGAAATCAATTTTTTTTTCACCAAACTATGCAAAAAGTGTTTTATATACTCTTCCTAAGTAAATTTGTTTATTAGCTGAACTATTTCTTGCGGTCCCAATAGTATACAAGTAATACACAGCAGTTAGGGCATTAGTAAGAATTATCCACAGTCGTAACACGCCCGAGGCGATAGCCGAGGGTGTTTGGACTGTTTTGAAGGTACCAAGTGTGGGTAATTTGACTAATGCCTGAACAAAAATGATGTGTATTATTTGTTTTATAAGATTATATTTTATTTGTTTCATAAGATGATGTTTTATAACATGATTTTACTAATGACTGGTCATTTGCAATTGATAATGACTGGTCATTATCAAAATGATGTGTTAGGCAAAATAAATGCCTGGTCATGAGTACGATCTCAACCAATCATTCGATTAGGATCCATGTCATCATCTTATAGATTGGACTAATGTAGAGTTAACCACCTGTTTGCATCTCTTCATGCTACTGTACTTTAAGAAGCTACCTTGATAGCTTCAGATATCAATGAAGTTGCCTATAAATGCCTACCGGTACGCAAAATTGCAATAATAAAGTGGTTTGATTCTTCATGCTTTTATCATAGTTTCATATATCATGTTTGCCAAATATACTCAAATATTCTAATCAAATTTTCTTTTGTTTAGTTTTATGCATATTTGGGGAAAGGTTTTACACGTCTATTTTGAATGATATTGCATTTTACTACATGTATATTAGTAGGGTTTGTGAAGGATTAATTAGAACTTACGATGAGCAATAATAATAATGTCATAGGGCATTGAGAGAGATAGTTGTCACAAGCATACCGGTACGCGTATACACTCAATTCAATCATGGAGCTCCAAATAGTTCCTTGCCATTTACAACCTCCGCGGGAGGGAACTATTTCAGCGCTCCATGAATTGAACTTTCAGAGAGAGACAATTGTGACACTCACGCAAGCATATGCGCTCATGGATTCATTGAGCGCTGAAATACTTAATAATAATAATAGGCATTTTATAGCGCCGTCTATCTAGACGATTCTATTCTGAAGCGCACAAGGAAATAGAAAGAATGAGAGACCTCTGATGATTGTCATAGTACCAAGTACAGGTATTGTTAAAAAAGATAAGATTTTAGCTTGCATTTAAAGGTCTCTAAGGAAGTTATGATTCTCAAATTAAATGGTAAATTATTCCAAAGAGAAGGTGCTGCAGCTGGAAAAGCCCTTTCACTCCCGCGGAGGTTGTATGTGGGAGGGAACTATTTGTAGCTCCATGCAACAACTATCTCTCTCAATTTGCTATAAGTAATGTTTCCCAGTGCCCTCTTTTGTCAAGATTTATGTAGTTGCAAAGCCAGAGTGTCTCGTAACCAGAAATAATCGGCATGAAACGTTCCCAAACTTCACAAGTGTTTCGGGTTTGTAAAAGTTTCTTGATGTAAAAAAGAATCACAAGTGAGGAAATAATTATTACTTTTCAATTCATGACATTTTCTTTCAGCACTTATTGTTTCTGAAAAGAAGGTTTATAGAGAGGAACAACGGGCCGTATTCAATTCAGTCTGTGGATTAAG
Organism: Strongylocentrotus droebachiensis; assembly: GCA_035222895.1. Taxonomy (NCBI): domain Eukaryota; kingdom Metazoa; phylum Echinodermata; class Echinoidea; order Camarodonta; family Strongylocentrotidae; genus Strongylocentrotus; species Strongylocentrotus droebachiensis. The sequence continues at coordinate 128,885 of JAVYIG010004707.1, read as the reverse complement.
TTAGCAATTAACTTTATGGCTAATTAACTTGGCTAAGTAATATGTCTTCTCCTGTGTTAAGATCACATCTGAGTTGTTGTTCTATGGTAAGTCACATACTCCAAAACAATGCACAATTAACGTGCAACATCAAATGTCTGCTAATGTAATTGTGAGCAGCTTATGATGAATACGTACTTATGAAAACCATGTTTGCCATTCAAGGCCTCCAAAATAATTGGCTTAAACTGAGAGAGCCGTCTTAAACTTAGGTCATAATACTTGACCAATAGCTTCAACTGAATATCAAAGTTGGCTGAGTATTTTATCTAAGCTGAAAACTGAGTAAAATACTCATATTTCTGACATGAGTATTGATTTGAAGACTGGCCCATGTCATATAGTTCAAACTGCCACTTTGTATGGTAATTGGTAATACAGTGATGATGAACTTTGTACTGTGCAAAAAACAAAGCAATTGGAATATTATAATACATACACTTTAAAAAAAAACTACTGACCAAAAGATGTGTTGTAACAACAGAAATGAACAGATGCTTATGCTTTGAATCAAGTTATAAGATCTCATACCCGTTATTGATAGATAAATGCAGCTGTGAAATTGTATTGAATAATCGATTTTAAAGGTAATCATGTTTTTTTTGTGGATAGTTCTGACTATTTATAATTTAAAAATGAGCTTTGTACTGAAATCATGTAAATTACTGTGTTAAATGTGATTTTATATTTTACTTTTGATGTTTAATTGAAATCGCTTATTCTAGAATATATTGGATTTCTAATGATTTCCTGTGCTGTGTTTTGTCAATAGTCTTTCATTATCATTATCTCTTGTGATGAATATAATTGTATATTACAAATCTATCTTAATAAGAAGATAATGCAGTGATGAGAAAAGGGGATTGATAGGTGAATGTATGAGGTAAGTGACTTTAGAAATTGAGTAAAGAGTTAGGGAGAGGGGCGAGAGAAGGTAGAGATAGGTAGAGAGAGAGGAAGAAGTAGAGAGAGAGAGAAAGAGATTGAGAGGGGGAAGGTAGAGAGAGGTATAGAGGTAGAAAGAGAGAAGGTAAAGGTAGAGATGGAGAGAGAGATGTAGAGGTAGCGAGAGACAAGGTAGAGAGAGAGAGAAGGTAGAGAGAGAGATGTAGAGGTAGCGAGAGACAAGGTAGAGAGAGAGAGAGAAGGTAGAGGTAGCGAGAGAGAGAAGGTAGAGGTAGAGAGAGAGAGAAGGTAGAGGTAGAGATGTAGAGGTAGCGAGAGACAAGGTAGAGAGAGAGACAAGGTAGAGAGAGAGAGAAGGTAGAGGTAGCGAGAGACAAGGTAGAGAGAGAAGGTAGAGATGGAGAGAGAGATTTAGAGGTAGCGAGAGACAAGGTAGAGAGAGAGAGAAGGTAGAGGTAGAGATGGAGAGAGACATGTAGAGGTAGCGAGAGACAAGGTAGAGAGAGAGAGAAGGTAGAGGTAGCGATGGAGAGAGAGATGTAGAGGTAGCGAGAGACAAGAGAGAGAGAGAGAAGGTAGAGGTAGAGATGGAGAGAGAGATGTAGAGGTAGCGAGAGACAAGGTAGAGAGAGAGCTAGAGAAGGTAGAGGTAGCGAGAGACAAGGTAGAGAGAGAGAGAAGGTAGAGGTAGCGAGAGACAAGGTAGAGAGAGAGAGAAGGTAGAAGTAGCGAGAGACAAGGTAGAGAGAGAGAGAAGGTAGAGGTAGAGCGAGAGATATAGAGATAAAGAGAGAGGGTAAGGTAGAGAGAAATGCAGAGGTAGAGATAGGTAGATGTACAAGGTAGAGATAGAGAGAGGGTAGCGAGGGAAGGTAGAGATAGGTAGAGGTATAGAGAGAGAGGGAGAGAAGATAGAGAGAGGTAGATAGAGAGAGAGGGAATTAGGTAGAAAGAGAAAAGGTAGAGAGAGAGAGAAGGTAAAGAGAGAGGCAGAGAGAGAGAGAGGGTTATAGAGAGAGAGAGTGGGGGGAAGTTAGAGAGAGAGAGAGATAGTAGAGAAAGGTAGAGATGGAGGAGGGAGTGGGGAGGAAGGAAAGAACGGGCCAAGGCAGGGGGTAGAGAAATTTTACCTAATATTTACGTATGGAAAGCTAATTTAATCGCGTGAGCACGAAACTTGTGTAAAACGTGCTTAGAATGACGAGACAACCACGGCCGCAGTCGCAGACATCTGACGAAAAATACATGCCTTTTGCTCTTCACATCGAGAAGCCGATCTATGATATACTTGTTGGATATAATATAATGCTAGAACTTCGTCAAATTAAAGAGTCAAGAACGAGGAATTCGAAATATACAAGTTATTACGACCTACATCCCGAAAACTCGTCGGCGGAATCTTGGAGTGTGGTCTACCCGATTGGGCCGGGCGAGGCGTAGACCAGTACCTGGGGCAGAGCAGCTCGATCGTATAGGGTAAGTGATGCGTTGCGCTCGCTATCTGCTGGAGGCGAGAAATAAGTTAAGATGTCGTTTCTCTGTTTTTTTTTTTAGCTCTTCTAATTCTGCATATCCTTATTCCAACGTTAAATCGGACTTGGATGACTGAACTTAGCATTAGAACTCAGGCGCGAATCCAGGGGGGGGGGGGGGGGTGAGCGGGTCTTGCACCCCCCCCCCCCCCCTCGGCAAAAAAAAAGTGAAAGGGAAAGAGGAGAGAAAGGGAAAGAAAATAAAAAGGGGGAAAAGAAGGAGATCGGCGGGGGGGGGGGGGGGGGGGGGGGCGAAAGGTCCTTGCCTCCCAGGCTGTTACTTCCCCTCCCCCCTGCCCCATCAACAAATAAAGAGAGAAGGAAAGATAGGGAAAGAAAACAGGAAAACAAGAGGAAGAAGAAAAGAAAAGAAGGGGGATTTCAGTTGCAATTTTCTCGCCAACAAGTTGTGGATCGGGGGGGGGGGGGGGGAGGGGGGGGCAAAAGGCCCTTGCCTCTCCTCTCCCCCGACCCCGCTAAAAAAATGAGAGAAGAAAGGGATAGGGAACGAGAAGAGCTAAAAAAAAAAAAAGGAACAAGAAAGAAGAAGAAAAGAAAAGGGTGGAAAGAAGGGGAAATCAGTTGTGATTAATCCCGCCAACAACGGGTGGATCAGGGGTTGAAAGGTCCTTGCCTTCCACCCCCCCCCCCCCAATCAAACCTAAAAGAGAAAGAAGGAAGGGAAGGAAAAGGGAAAGAAGAGAAACGGAAGAAGAAAAAAAAAGAAAGTAAGGTAGAGGAGATCAGTTGCGACTACATGTAGGTGTAGATCAAGGCGGGGGGGGGGGGGGGGGGGGGGGGGGGGGGTTGGGTGATGCACTGGCGCAGCGTACGGATGGGGGTTGGGTGCCCCCCCCCTCAACAAAAAAATCAAAAAAATCAAAAAAATCAAACATGGTTTATTTCTCATTTGATACTGGTGATTTACAAATGTTCTTGAAATAACATAATTTTTCAAGATTTGTCCTCACTTTTTAGTAAATTATGCGCCTTTTTATGCGTTTCTTGGAAAATAAAAATTCCTAAAATGACCGTAAGGCGAGAAATATGCTTATTGAGAGGCTTACATGTCTAGGCCAGCGGAACGGCGGGGCTTGGGGGCCTTGAGCTTCCCCTCCCACTTTTTTTGAAAAAGTATATTAAAGAGAAATAGAAAGAAAGAGAGAGAAAGAATAGTGACCTGCCTGTGTCACAAAATAATGAGGTATCAAAATATGCTCATCTGACCGTGATTAAATGCCCCAAACCCCTGAGCTTCCGAGGGCTCTGCCCCCTGGATTCCACCTAGGGCTCTAAGGCGGGCCCCTGGATGCTAGTGTGACGGTAATGGCTTCCGAGGCTCTGCCCCCTGGACCTAACCAAACCCCAGGGGCGGGCCCCTAGATACTCATCTGACCATTATTTAATGCCTTACAACCCCTCAGCTTCCAGGGGGCTCTGCCCCCTGGACCCGCGCCAATTAGTGACCTGCCAGTGTCCAGGGCCATAGCCAGAGTTTGTTGTTTAGGGGGCACATACATGTAATCGATCGACGTCCTGGGGAGGGGTAAAAAAAAAGTTCAACTGATCTTGGAAAATTGTTTGTGGGCACGCGCCCCCCAAGACACAGAAGAAAATAAATTAGTGATACTGGAAATAATGTAGAAAATCTACTTGATTAGAGGTGGAAAGTTTGGAGAGAGAAAAGGAAAGAAAGTGAGGAAGGGAGAAAGAAGAGGAGGAGGAGAAAGAGAAAGAGGGAAAGTGAGAGGGGGTCACAGTAGGATATAATATATAACCAAAATGACATTTTCCATGGTGAAATATATCTTTGCCAGGGTTATAAAGTAGTACCCTCCCCCTTTCTTGATCCACCCTTCCATTCAAACATGTAATCATGCATGGATGGACAAGTTCTTTGGAATATCCCTTGGTTATGAATCTGATTGACTTTGAGTCAAAAGTGATCTTTTGAATTTGTCAAGTGTCTCTTGAGTGTTTATAGTGCTTGCTCTGTTGATCTAGTGGTTATTGAATTTCTTTAAACTGGGCAGACAGTTTTGCATGCATGAAATAGCTCTTGAATTTTGGGAGTGGTTAAGATTCGTTAAAGTTTCATGCCCCAGAAATAAATGAATCACAATTGTCACAACACTTTTGTAAATTAATTAAAAGTATCTTGCCATAAGAGTGGTCGCTTTTAAGAGTATTTGTGCAAGTTGCCTCAAAAAGTCAAAAGTTTGACGTTTTACAGATCAAAGCAGGTCATGAGTACTGATAATTATAGTGACATGCCCCTTGTCTCAGATCTTACTGTAAAGCCCATATCAGGGATTTGCAAGCCCTCAACATTTATCTGTAGCAGCAAGATATGACTTTATGAAAGTATTCTGTGTCTATGTGAACAAAAGACTTGGTGGTTTTTCTCACTATGAGTAAGAAATGAAGCCCTCACTTGAAACACAGCAAATAGGGTGATCCAAAAAACAAAATTCAAATTTTAACAGAAAATGTCTGTAATTTTGCTAAATATTGAATATCGTGCCACCATGGTTTTAGGAAAGTTTTCAATTACGGGTATAATTTTCTTACAAAATTATGGCCATTTTACAAGTGTGGGGTTTTCACCCTGCAATTCCCTGCAACGCCCTTAAAGTGTTTAACCTGGATTTTTTAGCTCTTGAAATCTATTGCTGTATTTATCCTATGTAAAAAGAAGAATGTGATGAACAGTGCAATATGCTTTCAGGCTTTATTTCAATTATATTTTAAGCATCCATTTAAAGTTATGTTCAACAGCAATGTTTAAAGTGTTGATTATTCAATTTTTCACAAGATACACTTCCTCACAAATAATCTTATATACATGACCATTGTAGCAATACAAATGAAACACTAATCATATACCGGTACCGGTAGTTTTATCTATAGTAAAGATATTTTGGTCTGTAATTATTGTCTTATTTACATGATTATTCTAGTAATACAAATTGAACAGTTTTCAAACCACCTAACGATAATGAACCGTGTTTTGTATTGCATTTGTTACCTTACTGGTAATATGTGCACTATCATTTTAGCAATAGAACTGAAACAGCATTTATACAACAACAAAATGTATTCAGTAATTATTATCATAATGTATATGATTATTGTAGCAACAGAACTTAAACAGTAGGCCTATTGATACAACAAAGTAATTATATTCTTTAAGTATTACTTTATATATATGATCAATAGAACTGAAACACCATTCATACAACCAAAAAAATATATTCTGTAATTATTATCCTATGTACAGTATATGATTAACGTAGCAACAGAACAGCAAAAGTTTTCAAACAACCTTGCCTCTGAAATTCCTAAGCTACCTATGATTGTTGCAGCCATACATCTTAAATTGTGTTCATTTAGTCTTATGTGATGATGCCTACATACTCATTTTGGTTATTTACATGATCATCGTAGTAAAACTTCAAATAGACAGTCTTAATAAAACCATGCAATGAAGAAAAATGTCTTCTGTAATTATTGTCTAATGTGCATGACCTTTATAGCAATACAAATGAAACTCTAGTCATATAGCCATATAGTTAAGACATACATGTATGGTCTGTAATTATTGTCTTATTAACATAATTATTTCTAGTAATACAAATTTAATAGTTTTCAAACCATGTTATGATGAACTATATTTTTATTGTATTTATTACCTTACCGGTAATTGTGCACTATCATTTTAGCATAAGAACTGAAACAGCATTCATACAACAACAAAATATATTCAGTAATTATTATCATAATGTATATGATTATTGTAGCAACAGCACTGAAACAGTATTGATACAACAAAGTAATTATCTCCTTGAAGTATTACTTTATGTATATGATTATTGTAGCAACACGATTCGTACAACCAAGAAAATATATTCTATAATTATTATCCTATGTATATGATTAATATAGCAACTGAACAGCAAAAGTTTTCAATCAACCTTGCTTTGTAGAAACTATCCTCTGCAATCATGAAGCTACATTATAAACATGATTGTTGCAGCCATACATCAAAAATTGTTTTTCATATAATCTTATAATAACGCCTGTATTCATTTTCGTATACATGATTATCGTAGTAAAACAAATGGACAGTATTAATAAAACCTGGCAACTCAGAAAATATCTTCTGAAAGTATTGTCTTATGTATATGATTATTGTAGCAATAGAACTGAAACAGTATTCATACAACTAAATATCATTATTGTACCAATAGAAAAGCAAAAGTTTTCATACAACCTTGCAATAAAGAAAATATCCTCTGAAATTATAAGCAACCTTATATACATGAGCGTTGCAGCCATACATCAAAAATAATTTTCATACAATCTTATAATAACGCCAAAATTCATTTTGGTTACATGATCATCCAGGTAAAACTTCAAATACACAGTCTTAATAAAACCTTGCAATGAAGAAAATATCTTCTGTAATTCTTGTCTTATGTACATGACCATTGTAGCAATACAAATGAAACACTAGTCATAAAGTCGTATAGTAAAGACATTTTGGTCTGTAATTATTGTCTTATTAAAATGAGTATTCTATCAGAACAAATTGAACAGTTTGCAAACCACCTTATGATGAACCATATATTTATTGTATTCATTACCTTTACGTGCAACATTGTAAAGAAAGAACTGAAACAGGATTCATACAATTAAGAAAATATATTCTGTAATTATTATCCTTTGTACATGTATATAATTAATGTAGCAACAGAACAGCAAAAGTTTTCAAACAACCTTGCTATAAAGAAACTATCCTCTGAAATTATGAAGCTACATTATATACATGATTGTTGCAGCCATACATAAAAAATCGTTCTCATATAATCTTCTAATAACGCCTAAATTCATTTTAGTTATATATACATGGTCATCGTAGTAAAACAAATGGACAGTCTTAATAAAACCTTGCAATGAAGAAAATATCTTCTGTAAGTATTGTCTTATGTATATGATTATTGTAGCAATAGAACTGAAAGTCTGAAGTGATTCATACAACTCAGAAAATATCTTCTGTAATTATTATCATAATGTTTATGATTATTGTAGCAATAGAACTATACTATCTTCTGTAAGTATTGTCTTATGTATATGATTATTGTAGCAATAGAACTGAAACACGTTTCATACAACTAAGAAAACATCTTTTGTAATTGTCATCATAATGTTAAAAGCAAAAGTCTTAATAAAACCTTGCAATGAAAAAATGTCTTCTGTAATTATTGTCTTATGTACATGATTATTCTAGTAATACAAATTTAATAGTTTTCAAACCACATTATGATAATGATAACAATAATAATATTGATAATATTGATGTTAATATTTATATAGCGCTGGTATCCGCCAGGCTCTGGCGCTCATTGCGCTGTACATATTAATAATAATATTTAATTTGTATACAGCGCTTAATACAAATGTCTCTAAGAGCTTTACAAATATATTATTACCCCGGTCATTGGATTCAGTGCTTGCCTGCACATACTGTGTGCACAACCTCCACTCCCTGGGGAGCATTCCAGCCGGGCGTTACTTGACGCTCACAAGCTGTTTGACCAACAATGACGGCCGCATCCTACCGGGTACACACTTGACACCTGGGTAGAGAGTAGCAAGTGCAGGTTGGTATCTTGCCAAAGGATATTAGTGCCGTGTCCGGATTCGAACCCTCGACCTTCGCATCTCCAGTCAAGCGCCTTAAACCCCTCTACCACGACACTCCTATATTACAATCACAAACAACTTTAACTAAAGTACATGAACCATATATTTATTTTATTTATAACCTTAATATGTGCACTGTCATTTTAGCAACAGAACTGAAACAGTATTCATACAACAACAAAATATATTCTGTAATTATTGCCATAGTATGTGATTATTGTAGCAATAGAACTGAAACAGTATTCATACAATAACAAATATATTCTGTAATTAATGCCATAATGTATATGATTATTGTAGCTATAGAACTGAAAGAGTATTCATACAACTCAGAAGACATATGGAGATCATGCCTTCTCTGTATGTGCTCCTAAACTCTGGAATAATCTCCCCGTCTCTGTCCGTGAATCCCCAACTCTTGACACTTTTAAACGTAGACTTAGACCTATCTATTCAACACGAAGTAATTGTCCATCATCATACCGTATTTATAACCACATGTCCTATCTTCTTGTAATTTATTTATTGTTTAATGTACATAATTATTGCAGTTTCATTAATGATACTTAGTTATTGTATTTAAATTGTCATTTTTCATTATCATGTTATTGTTATACATTGTTAGTCAAGTAATTCGTCCAAATTAAGCGCATTGTTCATTTCACGTTTCTTGTTGATCCTTATTACATATTTAGTTTAACCGTACTTTTCATTTCACTTGTTTTGTAAAGCGCTTAGAAACTGTACTTGTATACCAGCGCTATAATTATAAATCTTAATTATTATTATTATTATTATAGAACTGAAAGAGTATTCATACAACTAAGAAAATATCTTGTGTAAGTATTATCTTACGTTTACAATTATTGTAGCAATAGAAAAGCAAAGTTTTCAAACAACCTTGCAATAAAGAAAATATCCTCTGAAATTATGAAGCTACCTTACATACATAATTGTTGTAGCCATACAACTAGAACCTTGATCATACAACTTTATAATAACTCATATATTCATTTCAGTTAATACCTAGTATACATGGTCATTGTAGTAAAAGAAATGAGCAGTCTTCATCAAACCTTGCTTACTTTATTAATGAAAAATCTGAATGTTTCCATTATTTTAACAATCCTCGCTAAATGCACCAGATTCTCCCCTTCAAAATCGGCAGAATCGATTCGTGTGTGTTTTTATTTGAATATCATCAATTTTTCGAGACATTTCGTTGAACAGTTTATTCTGCTATATGAAGAAATAGTAATGGATAATACTATAACGCATTAATCATCAACTTTTAATGAACCATTATCAAATGGAAAAGGCTGCATGCACAAAAATCTACTCCACTATTGGCACACACACACACAAAATCGACCCAAAATCACAATCGTCGCTATCTCACATGAGATCAGCGCCATCTCCTATAAATATGCGGCACCATCTTACATAGAAATAGGCACTTTCACACAACAAATCTTTGCCACAAAGCTACTATAAATTTGGCGTCATCTCACATGACGTATAATGCCATTTCCCATCAAATTGACGCCATGTGTTGAAACCTAGGCCACCTCCATACAAAATATCGGCAGCATCTCGAATAAAAAAAAACGGGCCATATCTTACATACGATCTGCGTCGCTAGTCTCCGATGAAAACCAGTGCCATCTCACATAGAATCTGCACCGCTAATAAAGCCGGTACCATTTCACCTAAAATTGGAGCCTTCTCGCATGAATTGGCATCGCATATAAATTTGGCGTATATCTATCCATGGACACACGTTAGTACATTGTACATAATCTTAGCGCTCAATTCGCTAATCTGTATTTTGAAAGGTCACTTAGTGCCCATTTCCAGTTAGAACAAGGGGCTTTGCGCGTATGCTTTCATGCACAGTTGGTGTGCGTGAAATAGTTAAATACGGGATTAAAAGAGGTTTGCTTTTCTGAAAACTTTATTACCAGTCATTAATTTCAAAAAGGTCTTTTAGGCCCTCTGTATTTAAACGACACTACGCTCTTTTACCGTATTTTCATGTACAACGTAAATGATGTTCAATCAAAAGGATGACACGTTTGATTAAATTAGAATTTCCTTATTCATTTCATTACGACGGAGCAGTGTCAATTATACTTTTAAACATTTGGTGGGTGTTTCAAGTCAAGCAAATTCACAATATCACATTGCCCTCTGAAACCTAGTCTCGCAGGCTATGGTTTACTACACAACTTTTCTATTGTGCAGAAATTTCAACATCAACTTATGCATCCCTTCAGGAATGCAGAATGAGTATTACACGAAACAATGAACGTTAAAAATAAAAAGAATATATACATTTTTACTTATATGATAAGGTACACAACATCTACAAGTAAGTGTTATGATATTACACAGCATATTATGTATAAGACTATAAACGTATCAGCAGAAGATGCAAGCATCTAGAAATAATGAACGTATACACACAAAATATATTTACATTGCGTTAAGAGGTTTATCAAACATTGTGTGACTTAAGGAGAAAAAAATACTGACAAAAAAAAATGAACAAGAAATCAAACAAGAAATCATTACCAGTATTAGAGTATGTCTCTGCATGTTGAAGATGTCATTAAATGCGGTTTGATCATGAAAATAAAATCATAAATCTCTACGATTAAGAAACAAGGTAGAATTTACACGAAGTGATATAAACTAAGATCTTTTATCACGTTACTCAACCGACCATTGGAAACATCCGCAAAAAGAGGAATGGCCATATTTCGGTGTTTAGTGCACTGTATTCATTAAGATCTATGTATATCTCACTCTTACTCTCTCTATTGTTATGGTTTAACACCTAATCCACGTACTTGTCTACAAGTCCTCCTGCTTCTATCTGGATGAGGATTGCATTTAGATCCTTTCTGGTCCGAGTTGATGCAGCTTTCCATGTTTGAAGGAGGTGTATGTACTGCTTTGTTATCTCTGTAAACTCCTTTCTGATACCTTCGGCAGTGCTGTAATCGATGCCAAGAGCAACGTAGAGATGGTCCCACCGATCAGGTGGTAGAAGCTTTGCTACTTTCAGGATATTCGAATCTGTCACTTTCTGTTCATCTGATGGACTGAAATTTAAAATCATTACTCGTAATAATGCATTAAACCATCGTCTTATCTTAAGTTATTCATATATATACAAAATCATTTAAATCTTTATATATATACATGTAGGATGCGCATATTTTGATGCATATAACAGTAATATTTTTTCAAAGTTAACTAAAATCATTACTTGATAAAGCTCTAAAGGCAGAAACAATATCAGTGTGTACGAAGCATCATTGTTTTTTGAATTTTTGTGTACTGGTATTTTCTATAACTCCAAGCAAAAATCTAGACTTCCTTCTATAGTAACACCCACCCACTCAAACCCATCCATACACACACACACCAACGTATGTTGTGGTTCTACTCACATTTCATTGCTGGTTGGTGAAGGAGCCTTCTGATCTGTAGTCTCTTTGCCGATCCCTGTCATAAACACAAATAATACTGATTACCAATTTTGTAAGCACTCTTTTTTTCTAAAATTATTGTTCATCTTAAAGTCAGTTGGTCCAATACCCAGATCATCTATTTTTTCCTTTTTAGTCTATACACAGATTTTCTCCACTATACACATGGTCCAGTCAGTGTTTTGTACAATCATTATTTAGTCTAAATAGCAAGTAGGGCCAGTCTATAATCATGTGGTTCTAATTGCCACTTCCTCACATCAATAGTTTGTTCGACTTGATCCAATAACCATTTGGTCCATCATTATTCGGTTCATTTCCCATTCTGTCTGTAATAAAATGATCTGAACTCCAATTACTCCAAGAACCATTTGGTCCAAACACATTTCTTCCATAGTTTAGTTCATCTACTGGTGATCTAGCTTAATTTCGTCTATATATTCATTTCGTCTTTCACGTATGGTCGAATGAAATATACAAATTAGTTGTGGCCTTTACTATGCTTACAGTTAAACCTTAGTCATGATAATACAAAACAAAAGTAAATGAATATAGGACTACATATACATCATGTTATCCAGTTTTGATGGTAAAGTTGCTTAACCTTAACTTCTACTTATTTCAATATTGCGATCATTTAATTTCTGTGTTGCGTTTGTATGCACCATATGTCGAGTTGTATCGTGAACATTACCAATAGGATGTCATTTTGCCGCAATAGTTCCTTTGTGATAAGCTATGATATATTGATACTCGGCGATTAGAACAACTAAACATCTGCATGAAATGTTTTACCTTGGAAACGTGTGTTGAATTTGATCTTCTTTGTAGATGTTTGACCCACTTCAAGTGTCACTACCGGTAATGTCTCATCACTCTCCTCGGTTAGATCGAGCTCAAAGTACTCTGTCACCTTCGTTTGTGTCCTCATGTCGCTGAACTGAATAGCCTGAGGATATTGCCCGATTATATAATTAATTTGCATTCAATATTGTATGAAAAATGTGCCAAAACGCAGATGTAGAGTAGGCCTACTGATGAAAATAATGAAGAAAAATTGTCTGTATTTGCGAACTTTGTCTAATCTGTTCCATCCTTTTGCATCTAATTTCTTCAAAGTAAATTCAATTTATTTATCCCCGGCTACCAATGTACAATTGCATGAAACAATTTCATCATTTTTTAGTGAATTTTGTCAAAGCGTCATTCAAATTCGTCATTTGTTCGCTTGCTATAATTATATACATGTATGTGTTACGTTACGTCTTTTCCTTTCTACCTGAAACCTGCTTTAAGAACAACAAAAAATACATATATCGTTGGTGGGGTGACAAAACCTCATATCTCGAAAATCATGAATTTTCAGGGGAGCGAAGAAAACTTTCCTGTCTCAACAAATTTAGTGCTGTGACACCATCCTTTCTTTTTAAAACTGGAATATTTATACAATTTTTAATGTCATTGTTGAAATACAGTAAAATAATTGTTTTCATATTTGAAAGTGAGTTACAAGGTTTTTGCATTTATCTACATTGAGATACGAGTTTTTAGTTTTTATTCAAATTGAGATACGAGTTCTTACTTTCAACTCTGAATGAGTTACAAGGATTTGGTTCAATAAGTTACGGGGATTTGAATACACTAACTTCGTTACTGTTAGGCCGTGTGTGAGTTACGAGGAAAAGGAATTACGTATCTTATGTTACGAGGTTTTGTCAGTGCAGCTTCAAAGGGGGTTAAAGTTACGAGGTTTAGTTTAAGGGTGTTTGTGTGGAATTTGTGAAAAAACCGAGAAGGAGGCGTTCCATGGATTTATCAGGTGGTGTCGTAGGCCATTAGGTACAAAATTATGCCAAAAAAAATCAAAATCTCAAAAAATTGAGATACAAGGTTTTGTCACCCCACCGACGATATGTATATTTCTAGTACCGTAGGCCTATGAATATTTAATATCATTATCATCAACATCAGAACGATTCAATCAAGTGATTTGGCACTTTGTTCCGAGAACCAAAAAACACTTACATGTACATCTGATTTGCAAGCGACTGTTAGTGTTCCCTCCCGAAACACAATATCGTCGTCGTCCCCCTTCACAGGTTTGAAACAGAGGTCATCTAATGCATGGACATCTTTCTGAAAAATCATGTATACAGAAAGTATTCTGATAAAGTTATCTGGAAATTGTCAAGTAGATAGAAATCATGTGAATACTTGTATTATACACCTAATCTCGGATTTAGGCGTATTTCTACTTTTTTTTTAATGGTACGCGCTGGAAACGTCCTGAGGAATAAGATGTGGTTGCATGGGTCAACCAACTCATTTAGATCAGTGAAAATGGGTTTTGTCTGTCAGGAAAATCAAAAATGTAAGATGACGTCCAAAGTTGCATTGATTGAAAGAACAGCCAGAACAGTATAGGGCTTTTTGTTGGCGTAAATATGATTGATCATAGCGAGTGATGTGCAGTATGGTGGCCATTCAACACTCGCTGAAAAAGACGGAAAAGTATCAGGTATTCTCTTAAAAGAAGCCAATTTTTCATGGAAAACTGATGTGTTGTGATGACCTAAAATTCAATATTTAGCAACTTTGTGTGAGTAAAATCACCCAAAATTTCAGATAATCATGCGTGCATGCGTCCGCGCAGTGTTGGCATGCCGATTTTTAAAAGATTTATAGCGCCGCATAGGAAATTACTGATTTTGAGCCTTGTGATTACTGATTTTCTGTTCTGGAGGTTGGCAGCTCTGGCCTTCTATTCACATCAGAGATGTCATAGATACATGTAAGTCTAAAAGTATATTTTCAGCATCGTTTAATTGATATTATGAAAGTGGAAAAATTATAAAGTGTAGTTTAGAATGCCAGACCATGCTCGATGAATATTTACAACCAAGTCTAAAAGAGCAACTAAAAAAAAAGAACTAATATCATTATTTAAAGAACGAAAAGATGCCGATGTAGGTTAACGTCTTGGTTTAACATAAAAATACCTAATATGGTTAAAGTGATAAATTAACTTCATTTTTTAAACATGTCAAGGCTCGACAACTGCTTATTTGAGACAGAGGTTATTAATGGAATTATACCACATCCTCACCATCTATGCCAGGATAAACAAATCCTTTTTGCCATGATCAGGCTTAAATACGCCCTCTAAAAATGGTGTTAATGTCTATTTACCCATTTCTGGTCATGTGGCTTCTTGACGAAGCGAACCTCCAGTATTGGTTTCCTGGAGGGAGGCATGAGGCTGGGAAGAAACGGCATGCACGACAGTAATATACCCTTCAGAGATTGCCTATTCCGAATAAAGGCAAAGAATCCTCCAGAAAAATGGCTGATTGAGACCTCTAGCCATCGTTCTTGTACGGAACAAATAATGTCGGGATCCGAAAGCCGTTCAGGTGTACCTTTAAAATACAAAAAACGACAGGAAACTATCGCAATTGTAATACCTCTTAATGCGACTGGTATACAATTCAAAAGGGAAAATTACAAAAAACAAGCCTAACTTTATTATATCGTTTGTTTGTACTATAATAGATATAATTTTGGGCAATATGAAGACTAAATATTGATATATTTGTCAATTACATTCAATGAAAAATTATTTCCGTCCAAAATCAAAATGAACATTATTTTCATAGAACATTTCTGTCATGAATCTCTCCTGGATAATAAAAGGACAAAATATCTGTACCTGGGCCTTAATTTGTTAACGGAGAAAATAAAAAAATTATTTGCTTGTGACCATTTCTAATCTATCCTTAAAGCACACCAACTATTGTGAAATTTTGGGTGACATTTAAAAAAGTAAATAGCATTTGCAAATAGCCCCTAAAACCATAGTTTGCCAATTGCAGGGCTTGGGGAGTTATAGAGTACCGAAGCTGTGAAGTCATAAAAATCTATTTTTAGAATTTCTCAATTTTTTCTTCATTTTCCGAAAGAGCATCAAAAATAATGTCCAAATGTCAAAAACCAATTCTAAAAATAGAATTTTGATGACGTCACACTTCACCACTCTATGTAACCCCACATTAAAAACTTTAAATGATTTAAAGTCTGCAGTGGCAATAATGACCACGGATGACCTCGATTTGCAGAGTCTAATCCCCCCCCCCCTCATTATAATAACAATGTAAAATATCAAACAAAAATCTTAGAATACTAGAAAAATCATAACTCATCCCATGAAAATGTTACTTGATTACATCCAGTAGATTATATGCCAGTTCACTAACTATTACGCAAACTATTATGTGATTTGCGGAAATGCTGAAAAACATGATTTAGTTTACCTGACTGATTCCAGGAATACAGTATGGTCTTTACATTGTTAGGAGCAGTGACTAATGCACAGTGAGGTATTATCAGCTTTGCCGGTTTCTTAAAGCGTAGCCCGGACGGGTAACACTGGAAGCCATGGCTGACTAAAAGCTCATCCTCTTTAAGTGTGAGGCCATTTGGAATCTCTGTCAGTACCAGAAGGCTGATTTCCTCATCTTCCTCAAGGGCACCAGGTGGAATGTGGAGTGTAAACCCATGGGATTCGGTGGACAGCTTTCCACCCAGGGCCCCAAACTTTCCAGTTGCAAAACTACCATCTGATAACAACAATGCAATTATATCTATTAATATAGATTTTATTTCAATCTTGTCCACAATAAGATAAACTTTATTGCTATACCATTCACAAGGGTTGTGTAAATTTCGAAACTCTAATATTCAATATGAGTTTATAATATTTCAATCAGGGCCTATGATAAATCAATAATGTATTCTCCACATTACACTTTATTAGGTGGTCTGTTGAAAACAGATCACCTATTGTTTTCGTCAGAATTTTCTTTCTTATTTATTATTCTTTATTTTTATTTATTTCCTACACTTTTTTGTGCCTAGGATAACTCACGTTCGGTTTCGTCAATTTCATTCAATTTTGGCACAGTCATAGGTCATTGTCATGAGACGTGACAGGAACCTTTTCAAGGTCATCAGGTCATCGTGACGTCATCCAGGCGCCATTTTGTGAAATCACGTTATCCATCATATCTTCATGATGCATAAGCAAAGGTCATTCATATCCATATCACATATATTTCAGGTCAAGGGTCAAAAGGTCATGTCATCAAAGGTTACATAAAGGTCATGACGCGCGCGTACGTGCGCGTCAAAATTTTAAAAAGCTCAAAATCACTTAACTACTAAAGGAGAGTACGAATCAGGTCATTTTAAGCATTTCAAAATTTTCCGTCCGTACGTGTCAACGCGCGCGTTGTGCGCGCTCACAGCGCGCGGAAAAGGTCAAATTCAAAATGTTTACATGATTTGGATTCCTCTTAACGTAATTGACAATTTACATTAATTTCAGTCACTCTTCATATTTCATAAGGCCGTGAGCGTGCGTCAAAGTTCAAAATCCGCGCGTACTGCTATGGGCAATATAATGCAAATTTGATCAAAAACATGCCATTTTAAAAATCGAAATAGCTCTTCAGATAGTCCATTGACCCCCAATTTTTATATCATGGTTGGAGAAAGCATGAGTTAAAGATATGATTTCATACCACCCTGACTCGTACAAAGTGAAATAAAGTCATCATATTGGCATCTAAACTCAAACAAATGTATTTTGTTGATGACGTCATTTTTGTCTTTGTTTATTTGAGATTATCTCACTTATCGGTGATCGATCTTCTCTCAGATTTTGATATGTTGTAGCTGAGATAATTCTCTATCAGAAATATGCCATTTATTTTTCATTTGGATGACGTCATCATAGTAAAATATTCGATTAAAGGCGACAATACATAATTTGTCATATTTGCGTGTTATGTCTATGGGAGGTCACTTTTTTCAAAACATGAATCTGCATGACAATGTGTTTTGACCAGTATCTCGGTTGTTATTCAACAGTTTTCTCCCAAATTTTAGTATGTTGTCGCTGAGACTATATGTTATCTAAATCACCCCACATTTTTTCGATAAGATGTCAGAATCACGCGCATGATCATGATCATCATCATTATCATAATGATGATAATCATCCTCATCAACATCATCATGATCATCATCATCATAATCATTACTATAAAGATCATCAGCATCATAATCATCATTGTGTACATGACTATATAACTTCTCCCTTTTTCAATATAGTAAATATTATAATCTATTATAAGACTTGAAGACAGACCACCTTATTCGTCTTCGTGACGAATTAAATTTCTAGTTTATATGTATCTTTTTATTTCTCTTTTTTATTTATTTGGGAACTAATTCAGCGTTTATCTCTCTTATTTGGACCATTGATGTGGGTCTACATTCAGGAACATGAATGTAACTGAAAACCTAAAATATCACGTTTTAATCATTGCTAAACGTTAATCCATGACATAATGGATAAGGAAAATATATCAGAAGCACTAATTGAGCTGTTATGCTGGAAAAAAGGCTGTTTGTGTTTGAAGGATGTTCTTACCTCCATCAGACTTGATCTCCTTTAAAGAAGGTAGTCTGAAATTAATCATACATAAAAAGTGGTTAAGTAATTTGTATACAATTAGGGCACACACATATTACTTTTAAATGAGGCTCTAATCTTAGCATTGTGTATAAAAAGAAAAAAATAATATATACCTTTGCACTTGGTAGAGCAGTAAAATACAAACATAAAGAACTACAGTTAGACTACATGTATATCTTCTAAATGAACGTGGTAGAAAATGTGAAACGTTGACCTGAGTGGAAAGGAAACAGAGATAGAGTAGTCAACCTTGTAGGCCTGAATTAGAAGCCCCGAACAAATTAAGAGTCACAATTGTCAAATAGAATGTACAATCTAATTGTCCCACTGTCACATCTTCTGTAAACATAAACTACCAAAGCTTTACACTAAAGCCAATGGAATGGCAGTTTAAACAATGTCATTCCGTTACCAAATCTAAAACAGTAATATCTTTTATCAATCTTTTTCCTGAAAATTGACGGGAAATTGAAATTCCTTATGATATGAAAGAATCACCTCGCCAAAATCATCTGTTTGACCACTTCGTCCTTGGCATATTGGAATGGTACATTGCCTCTCTTATCCTTCACATCTAACTTGGCTCCGTTCTCTAGGAGATAAAACACCAAAGCCCTCTGGGGAGATAGTTTGCTCCTGTAATACTCATCAGAGATCTAAAACAAAAACATAACAAAGACAATTCTTAGTACGATATCGTCCATCAATAGTCAAGGTGGAAAAGCCTCACAATCATGGTTTTACGCTGCCTCTTGGACTCATAGTATTTTTTTCTTTAATAAAATCATCTTTATTCAATATTGCCCTCGACTTTGCAAAACATAACAAAACATATATAAATATACATACATAATATAACCAATAGAATATAACCATAACATAAACAATATAACCAATAGAATCAACAACAAGAATATAGCTGGACTCATAGAATTGATAAACCCTATTTATGTTGTAAACTTCCCCATAAACACAAACACACGCCCACACACAAACATACACATTTTCTTGGACCAATCACGCCACAACAACAACATGTAGACTCCAAAACTGACCAATATTTTGCTGTAATGTAATTTGTTGTTCAGACTCTCGTCGGCTGGTGTCGGTCTCGTTGGTGTTACTCACCTTTCTTAGTGTGTCAGTTTCTTGCACAATTTTCTCGCTGTTATAGCAGAGTTTAATTGCTTTATGGAGACAGGTCTGTCCGTCAGGTGACTGGATATTGAGATCAGCTCCCTCAGAAACTAACTTCTCAATGGTAGAGGTTTGACCGCATTGGATGGCAACATGGATATCTGATGAATCATTCTGGACGAGATGGATATAAGAAAATATGCAGCATGAAAACTTGAGAACTGAAAGAAAAAAATTATACTTGTATTTGTAACTTGTCTATGACATCTATGAAACAGCAACAAGGTATAACTGGAGTGATAATTATGTATACATATAAGTGGAGATACAAAGGTAGTAAGTCAGCTTCAAGCTGGTCAAGTGTGAACAAAATAATGATAGGTAGCCGATGCCTTATATGCTCTAAGTTAAATTTCAGTAATTGTTAGTTTAATACATGAATGTATTGAAAACATCATTATAGATGAATCTACATAAAGAGTTCTTTTTTAAATGTTTACCTTGGAATCCGAATGGTCCATGAATAGATCAGCAATGCTTTCGTAGCCAAGGATTAAAGACAGATGTTGAGGTGTCTGGCCGTGAATGTCCCCTATGTCAAAACGTGCTTCTCCTGTCATAAGGACTTTAACAACATCAAGGTAACCATTCCAAACAGCACTGTGTAATGCAGTCCAACCGTCATTATCTCCTTTATTCACCTCAGCTCCTTGACTGATCAGATATTTGGTGATATCAAAATGGCCATGATCAGCGGCACTGTCTAATGCAGTCCTACCCTTATCATTTCCCTTATTCACCTCAGCTCCTTGACTGATGAGATATTCTGTGATATCAAGATGACCATTCTGAGCAGCATTGTGTAGTGCAGTCCAACCGTCATTATATTCCTTGTTCACCTCAGCTCCTTGACTGAACAGATATTTGGTGATATCTAGATGACCCTCCTGAGCAGCATTATGTAGTGCAGTCCTACCGTAATTTCCTTCCTTATTCACCTCAGCTCGTTGACTGATGAGATATTTGGTGACATCAAGATGACCCGTCAGAGCAGCAATGTGTAATGCAGTCATGCCCTCATTATTTCCATTATTCACCTCAGCTCCTTGACTGATGAGATATTTGGTAACATCAAGGTGACCCTCGGGAGCAGTAATGTGTAATGCAGTCAAACCATCATTATCTCCCTCATTCACCTCAGCTCCTTGACTCATCAGATATTTGGTGACATCAAGGTGACCCCCTGGAGCAGCAATGTGTAATGCAGTCAAACCATCATTATCTCCTTTATTCACCTCAGCTCCTTGACTGATCAGATATTCGGTGACATCACAATGACCATTCTTAGCAGCACTGTGTAATGGAGTCAAACCATCATTATCTCCCTTATTCACCTCAGCTCCTTTACTGATCAGATATTTGGTAACATCAAGATGACCTTCATGTGCAGCACTGTGTAATGCAGTCCTACCCTCATTATGTCCCTCATTCACCTCAGCTCCTTGACTAATGAGATATTCAGTGACATCACGATGACCATTCTTGGCAGCACTGTGTAATGCAGTCCAACCTTCCTTATCTCCCTTAGTCACCTCAGCTCCTTGACTGATCAGATATTCGTTGACATCAAGATGACCCTCTTGTGCAGCACTGTATAACGCAGTCCTACCGTCATTATGTCCCTTATTCACCTCAGCGCCTTGACTGATGAGATATTCAGTGGCATCACGATGACCATTCTTAGCAGCACTGTGTAATGGAGTCCAACCGTCATTATCTCCCTTAGTCACCTCAGCTCCTTGACTTATCAGATATTCGATGACTTCAAGGTGACCCTCCTGAGCAGCACTGTATAATGCAGTCCACCCGTCATTGTTTCCCTGGTTCACCTCAGCTCCTTGACTGATCAGATATTGGGTGGCATCAAGGTGACCCTTGTGAGCAGCACGGTGTAATGCAGTCCAACCTTTATTATCTCTCTTATTCACCTCTGCTCCTTGACTGAGGAGATATTTTGTGACATCAAGGTGACCCTTGTGAGCAGCACGGTGAAATGCAGTCCAACCATCATTATCTCCCTTATTCACCTCAGCTCCTTGACTGATGAGATATTCAGTGGCATCACGATGACCATTCTTAGCAGCACTGTGTAATGGAGTCCAACCGTCATTATCTCCCTTAGTCACCTCAGCTCCTTGACTTATCAGATATTCGATGACATCAAGGTGACCCTCCTGAGCAGCACTGTATAATGCAGTCCAACCATCATTATCTCCCTTATTCACCTCAGCTCCTTGACTGATGAGATATTCAGTGGCATCACGATGACCATTCTTAGCAGCACTGTGTAATGGAGTCCAACCGTCATTATCTCCCTTAGTCACCTTTGCTCCTTGACTGATCAGATATTGGGTGGCATCAAGGTCACCCTTGTGAGCAGCACGGTGTAATGCAGTCCAACCTTTATTATCTCTCTTATTCACCTCTGCTCCTTGACTGAGGAGATATTTGGTGACATCAAGGTGACCCTTGTGAGCAGCACAGTGAAATGCAGTCCAACCATCATTATCTCCCTTATTTACCTCAGCTCCTTGACTGATCAGATATTGGGTGACATCAAGGTGACCCTTGTGAGCAGCACGGTGTAATGCAGTCCAACCATCATTATCTCCCGTATTCACCTCTGCTCCTTGACTGAGGAGATATTTGGTGACATCAAGGTGACCCTTGTGAGCAGCACAGTGAAATGCAGTCCAACCATCATTATCTCCCTTATTTACCTCAGCTCCTTGACTGATCAGATATTGGGTAATATCAAGATGACCATCCATAGCAGCACGGTGTAATGCAGTCCACCCATCGTTATCTCCCTTAGTCACCTCAGCTCCTTGACTGATCAGATATTCAGTGACATCACGATGACCATTTTTAGCAGCACTGTGTAATGCTGTCCAACCGTCATTGTTTCCCTGGTTCACCTCAGCTCCCTGACTGATCAGATATTGGGTGGCATCAAGGTGACCCTTGTGAGCAGCACGGTGTAATGCAGTCCAATCTTTATTATCTCTCTTATTCACCTCTGCTCCTTGACTGAGGAGATATTTGGTGACGTCAAGGTGACCCTTGTGAGCAGCACGGTGAAATGCAGTCCAACCATCATTATTTCCCTTATTCACCTCAGCTCCTTGACTGATGAGATATTCGATGACATCAGGGTGACCCCCCGAAGCAGCACTGTGTAATGCAGTCCAACCGTCATTGTTTCCCTGCTCCACCTCAGCTCCTTGACTGATCAGATATTGGGTGACATCAAGGTGACCCTCTTGAGCAGCACTGTGTAATGCAGTCCAACCTTTATTATCTCTCTTATTCACCTCTGCTCCTTGACTGATCAGATATTCGGTGACATCAAGATGACCCTCTTGTGCAGCACTCTGTAATGCAGTCACACCCTCATTACTTCCCTCATTCACCTCAGCTCCTTGACTGATCAGATATTGGGTGATATCAAGATGACCATCCATAGCAGCACGGTGTAATGCAGTCCACCCATCGTTATCTCCCTTAGTCACCTCAGCTCCTTGACTTATCAGATATTCAATGACTTCAGGGTGACCCTCCTGAGCAGCACTGTGTAATGCAGTCCAATCGTCATTGTTTCCCTTATTCACCTCAGCTCCTTGACTGATCAGATATTGGGTGACATCAAGGTGACCCTTGTGAGCAGCACGGTGTAATGCAGTCCAACCATCATTATCTCCCGTATTCACCTCTGCTCCTTGACTGAGGAGATATTTGGTGACATCAAGGTGACCCTTGTGAGCAGCACAGTGAAATGCAGTCCAACCATCATTATCTCCCTTATTTACCTCAGCTCCTTGACTGATCAGATATTGGGTAATATCAAGATGACCATCCATAGCAGCACGGTGTAATGCAGTCCACCCATCGTTATCTCCCTTAGTCACCTCAGCTCCTTGACTGATCAGATATTCAGTGACATCACGATGACCATTTTTAGCAGCACTGTGTAATGCTGTCCAACCGTCATTGTTTCCCTGGTTCACCTCAGCTCCCTGACTGATCAGATATTGGGTGGCATCAAGGTGACCCTTGTGAGCAGCACGGTGTAATGCAGTCCAATCTTTATTATCTCTCTTATTCACCTCTGCTCCTTGACTGAGGAGATATTTGGTGACGTCAAGGTGACCCTTGTGAGCAGCACGGTGAAATGCAGTCCAACCATCATTATTTCCCTTATTCACCTCGGCTCCTTGACTGATGAGATATTCGATGACATCAGGGTGACCCCCCGAAGCAGCACTGTGTAATGCAGTCCAACCGTCATTGTTTCCCTGCTCCACCTCAGCTCCTTGACTGATCAGATATTGGGTGACATCAAGGTGACCCTCTTGAGCAGCACTGTGTAATGCAGTCCAACCTTTATTATCTCTCTTATTCACCTCTGCTCCTTGACTGATCAGATATTCGGTGACATCAAGATGACCCTCTTGTGCAGCACTCTGTAATGCAGTCACACCCTCATTACTTCCCTCATTCACCTCAGCTCCTTGACTGATCAGATATTGGGTGATATCAAGATGACCATCCATAGCAGCACGGTGTAATGCAGTCCACCCATCGTTATCTCCCTTAGTCACCTCAGCTCCTTGACTTATCAGATATTCAATGACTTCAGGGTGACCCTCCTGAGCAGCACTGTGTAATGCAGTCCAATCGTCATTGTTTCCCTTATTCACCTCAGCTCCTTGACTGATCAGATATTGGGTGACATCAAGGTGACCCTTGTGAGCAGCACGGTGTAATGCAGTCCAACCATCATTATCTCCCGTATTCACTTCAGCTCCTTGACTGAGGAGATATTTGGTAGCATCAAGGTGACCCCCGTGGGCAGCAATGTGTAATACAGTCATATCAACATTATCTCCCTTATTCACCTCTGCTCCTTGACTGATCAGATATTGGGTGACATCAAGGTGACCCTCTTGAGCAGCAGTGTGTATTGCAGTCCAACCATCGTTATCTCCCCTAGTCACCTCAGCTCCTTGACTGATCAGATATTCGGTGACATCAAGATGACCCTCTTGTGCAGCACTCTGTAATGCAGTCCAACCGTCATTATTTCCCTTTTTCACCTCTGCTCCTTGACTGATCAGATATTTGGAAACATCAAGATGACCCTCCTGAGCAGCACTGTGTAATGCAGTCGAACCATCATTATCTCCCTTATTCACCTCTGCTCCTTGACTGATCAGATATTCGGTGACATCAAGATGACCATTCTGAGCAGCACTGTGTAATGCAGTCCAACCATTATCATTTCTCTTACCGGTATTTACCTCAGCTCCATGACTGATCAGACATTCGGTGATATCAAGGTGATCACCGAAAGCAGCACTGTGTAATACATTCCTACCCTCATGATCTCCCTTATTCACCTCTGCTCCTTGACTGATCAGATACTTGGTGATATCAAGATGACCCTTCTTAGCAGCAATGTGTAAGGGTGTACATCCAGTCGCCTTATCCACATCAGCACCTTGGTTTTTGGGATACTCAGTGACGGTTCTATGGTCTTTCTTCACCGCATTATGTAAACTTGTGTTTTCATCTTGGTCTGCCCAGATTATGTTAGAACCATGTTTTTTCACTCTTTTGAATTTACCCCTCATTTCTGCCTCATGAAGCTGTTGATTTATGTCCTCTGTACTTGAAGAAGCACAACCTTACCAGACATCATAAACTAGCACAGTTCCTTGTAATCGCCTACTGCTCTCTTAACGCTTGACTTTGAAATGTTACGATTCAGAATCTACATGTAAATCTTTTTGTAGCAGATAGTCCCGTTGCATTCTGCATTTTACAAACGTAAGCATGCACCACACTGATTTGTTTCTTTTCTCTCAATTTGCAGTTCCAAAGTCCTTGATCTGCAGTGAACTTAATCGTAATTCAAATATTTGTCATTCCTATTCCACTGATAGGCTTCTCCCTTTCAACTAAGGCTGTGCATAACCGTGTAAAGAGGTTCTCGAGTACACTCCCAGGCTTACATTACAGGCAAATACTTGAATACTCAGCGGCCATTTCTTTCTTTTTTTAAATTTAAAAAAAATCTTTGTTTTTGTTTACAGACCCCTATTTTGTTAAAATGGCAGGAAAAAAGAAATCGTAAAATTAATACATACCGGTAAATACCTTTTTATTGTGGTGATTTTACGCCATGCTGCACTCGTAACTCCTTGCCACGATAAATCATGTTTACGCCAACAGTCGCCAAGATATGGCGCTGCTCAGATTTTCTTTTAAATAATTTTTAATTTTGTTTTTTTTAATATTTGTTTTTGTCAACGATGTTATAGGAAGCATCATAGGGCCGGCTACGAAATTCCACGCTATTTTACTGCGAGTTGCAATTGAAGGCGCAGATTTGTGTTTGTAAAACTAAAGATGACAGACAAATTATCGAGCTTGTACTAAGTATCTTGCCATAAGAGTGGTCGCTTTTAAGAGTATTTGTGCAAGTTTTATGCCTAAAAAATGCAAAAGTTTGAGGTTTTACAGAACAAAGCAGGTCATAAATACTGATAAATAGCCTCAAGCCCTCAAAATTATTTGTAGCAGCAAGATGAGTTCATGAAAGTGTTCTGTGTCTATGTGAACAATTTCAGATCAAAAGACTGTGGTTTTTCTCACTTTGAGTACAAAATGAAACCCTCATTCTGAACACAACAAATAGGGTGAAGAAAAACAAAATCAGATTTTAACACACAATGTCTGTAATTTTGCTAAATATTGAATATAGTGCAACCATGGATTTAGGAAAGTTTTCAATTATAATTTTTTTACAAAATTGTACAAGTTCAGAGATTTTTCCTGTGCAATGTTTTAGCTCTTTAAAAATTATCTCTATATTTATCCTATGTAAAAATAAGAATGTGATGAACGGTGCAATTTGCTTTCAGTCTTTATTTCAATTATATTTTAAGCATTCATTTTAAAGTTATGTTTAATAAACAGCAATGTTTAAAGTATTGATTATTCAACTTTTCACAAGATTTGTCTTGATACACTTCCTCACAAATAATCTTATATACATGAACATTGTAGCAATACAAATGAAACACTAATCATATAGTTGTATAGTAAGGATATTTTGGTCTGTAATTATTGTCTTTTTTACATGATTATTCTAGTAATACAAATTTAACAGTTTTCAAACCACCTTACGATGAACCATATATTTATTGTATTTATTACCTTTACGTGCAACATCATTGAAGCAAAAGAACTGAAACAGTTTTCAAACAACCTTGCTATAAAGAAACTCTCCTCTGAAATTATTAAGCTACATTATATACATGATTGTTGCAGCCATACATCATAAATTGTTTTCATATAGTCTTATACAATGACGCCTGTATTCATTACAGTTATTTACATGACCATCATAGTAAAACTTCAAATACACAGTCTTAATAGAACCTTGCAATGAAGTAAATGTTTTCTGTAATTATTATCACAATGTACATGATTATTGTAGCAATAGAAATGAAAACTTTTTTCAAGAAACCTTGCAATAAAGAAAATATTCTTTGAAAATGTTAAGCTACCTTAATTATTTTTGTAGCCAAACAACTAGAACCGTGATCATACAACCTAATAATAACGCATATTGATTTCAGTTGATACCTAGTGTACATGATCATTGTAGTAACAGAAATGAGCACACTTCATAAAACACTTCATAAAACCTTACAATGAAGAAAATATATTCTGTAATTAGTGTCTTACAGTGTAATTATTATCATAATGTACAGTGTATATGATTATTGTAGTGCACAGAACAGCACAAGTTTTCAAACAACCTTGCTCTAAAGAAACTATCCTCTATCGTATTGTAATAACGCCTATATTCATTTCGGTTATTTACATGATCATCGTATTAAAACTTCAATTAGACAGTCTTAATAAAACTATGCAATGAAGAAAAATGTTTTCTGTAATTATTGTGTTATGTACATTGTACATGACCATTGTAGCAATACAAATGAAACTCTAGTCATATAGCCATATGGTAAAGACATATATGGTCTGTAATTATTGTCTTATTAACATGATTATTCTAGTAATACAAATTCAATAGTTTTCAAACCACATTATGATGAACCATATATTTATTGTATTTACCTTAATATGTGCACTTTGTCTTTAGCAATAGAACCGAAACAGTATTCATACAACAACAAAATATGTTCTGTGAGTAGTATCTTATGTATATGATTATTGAACCAATAGAAGTGAAACACAATTCATACAACTTAGAAATTATCTTCCGCAATTATTGTTATGATGTACAAGTATTGTAGCAATAGAAAAGCAAAATTTTTCAAACAACTTTGCAATATCCTCTGACATTATTAAGCTACATGTACATTATATACATGATTGTTGCAGCCGTATATATCAAAAATCATTTTCCATACAACCTTATCATATTATATTCATTTCAGTTAATACCTAGTGTACATGATTATTGTAGTAAAAGAAATGAGCACTCTTCATAAAACCTTGCAATGAAGAAAATATCTCCTGTAATTAGTGTCTAACATGTATAAAACATGACCATAGTAGCAATACAAGTGAAACATTAGACATACAGCCTGATAGTAAAGACAATTTTAGTCTGTAATAATTGTCTTATTTACATGATTATTGAATCAATACAAATTGAATAGTTTTCAAACCACGTTATGATGAACCATATATTTATTGTATTTATTACCTTTACGTGCAACATCATTGTAGCAAAAGAACTGAAACAGTATTCATACAACTAAGAAAATATATTCTGTAATTATCACCCTACATGTATGTATATAATTAATGTAGCATTCAAATAACCTTGCTATAAAGAAATTCTCCTGTGAAATTATTAAGCTATATGATTGTTGCAGCCATACATCAACAAAAAAAATCATATAATCTCATAATACGCCTATATTCAGTTCAGTTATATGATGATCATGATCATCGTAGTAAAACAAATGGACAGTCTTAATAAAACCTTGCAATGAAGAAAATATCTTCTGTAATTATTGTCTTACATACTTGACCATATTAGCAATACAGGTGAAACACTGGACATATAGCCTCATAGTAAAGATTATTTAGTTCTGTAATTGTTACCATAATGTACATATGATTATTCTAGTAATACAAATTAAATAGTTTTCAAACCACATTATGATGAACCATATATGTATTTTATTTATTTCCTTAATATGTGCACATTTTAGCAATAGAACTGAAACAGTATTCTGACAACAAAATATATTCTGTAATTATTATCATAATGATTGTTGTAGCAATAGAAATGCAAAAGTTTTCAAATAACCTTGCAATAAAGAAAATATGCTCTGAAAGTATATAGATATTGTTGTAGCCATACAACTAGAACCGTGTTCATACAACCTTATGGTAACGCATATTCATTTCAGTTTATACCTAGTGTAAAACCATTATAGTAAAAGAAATGAGCACTCTTCATAAAACCTTGCAATAAAGAAAATATCCTCTGAAAATTTAATAAAGCTACCTTATACATATATACATAATTGTTGTAGCCATACTACTAGAACCGTTTTCATACAACCTTATGGTAATACATATACTCATTGCAGTGATTACCTAGTGTACATGATCATTGTAGTAAAAGAAATGAGCAGTTTTCATCAAACTTTTTATGTTATTTATGCAAAATTTGAATGTTTCCATTATTTTAACAATCCTCACTAAATGCAGCAGATTCTCCCCTTCGAAATCGGCAGAATCGATTTGTGTGTGTTTTTATTTGAATATCATCAACTTTTCAAGACATTTCATTGAACAAATATTCTGCTGTACAACGAAATAGTGACGGATAATACAATAACGCATTAAACTTCAACTTTTCATGAACCATTATCAAATGAAAAAGGCATGCACAAAAATATACGCCATTTGTGTCCGACAAAAAAATCGACCCCATCTCACAGACAATCGTCGCTATCTCACATGAAATCAGCGCCATCTCCTATAAATATGCGGCACCATCTCACATAGAAATGGGCACTTCCACATATAAAATCTTTTCCACATAGCTACTATAAAAGTCAGCGTCATCTCACATGAAGTTAATGCCATTTTTTATCAAATTTACGCCATGTGTTGAAACCTAGGGCACCTCCATACAAAATATCAGCAACATCTCAAATAAAATTTAAAAGTCCCAAGTCTCTAAAAAAGGCGGTACATTTCACCCAAAATTGGAGCCTTTTTGCATGAATTTGGCGTCGCATATAAAATTGCCGTATATCTGTACGTGAATTGAAATGAGCAAATCAGTATTTTGAAATGTCACTTAGTGCCCATTTCCAGATAGCACGAGGGGCTTCGCGCGTATGCTTTCATGCACGGTTGTGGTGTGCGCAAATTAGTTAAATGCGGAGTTAAAAGAAGTTTGCTTTAGTGAAAACTTTATTTAGCCGTCATTAATTTCAAAAAGATAAAAGGTCATTAGTTTTAGGCCTTCCATATTTTAACGAAACTACTCTCTTTGACTGTATTTTCATGTAACGTAAATGATGTTCAATGGAAAGGATGACACATTTGATTGAATTAGAATTACCTTGTTCATTTCATTCCGACTGAGTAGTGTAAATTATACTTGTAGATGTTTGGTGGGTGTTTCAGGTCGAGCAAATTCACAACACATGGCTCTCTTAAACCTAGTCTCGCAGGTTATGGTTCACTACACAATTTGCCTATGTTGAAGTTGGTGAGCATATTCTTCTCATTTCTTGTAGCGCATCTGATTGGTAGAAATGAGCTAAAAAGAAGGAGTGGGCATCTTTTAATGATGCAGGAGTTACATAAGTGCTAGGTGAGCTTTAGAATACCAATTTTGATGTATAGTACCGCTCACTTTAATAGCCTGAGGACTTTAAAAGGGAAGTAAAGTGAGCTTTAGAATACCAATTGAGATGTATAGTACTGCTCACTTTAATAGCCTGAGGACTTAAAAGGGAAGTTAAGTGAGCTTTAGAATACCAATTTAGATGTATAGTACTGCTCACTTAACCTGAGGACTTAAAAGGGAAGTTAAGTAAGCTTCAGAATACCAATTTAGATGTATAGTACTGCTCACTTAACCTGAGGACTTAAAAGGGGAGTTAAGTGAACTTTCAGAATACCGAATGGAAGTATATGACCCCCCAATCAACTTAAGTGAGCTATCAGCAGAAGATGCAAGTATCCATAAATAATGAACGTATACACACAAAATGTATTTACATTGCGTTAAGAGGTTTATTAAACATTGCGCGACATAAGGAAGGAAAAAAAACACTGACAAAAAAATCCCCCCAAAATCAGGAGAAAAAAAATACTGACAAAAAAAACAAACAAGAAATCAAACAAGAAATCACTACCGGTAGTAGAGTATGTCTCTGCATGTTGAAGATGTCATTAAATGCGGTTTGATCATGAAAATAAAATGATAAATCTCTACGATTAAGAAACAAGGTAGAATTTACACGAAGTGATATAAATTAAGATCTTTCATCACGTTACTCAACCGACCATTGGAAACATCTGCAAAACGAGAAATAGTCATATTGCGGTGTTTAGTGCACTGTATTCATTAAGATCTATGTACATCTCACTCTTACTCTCTCGATTGATCTGGTTTTACACCTAAACCACATACTTGTCTACAAGTCCTCCTGCTTCTATCTCGATGAGGATTGCATTTAGATCCTTTCTGGTCCGAGTTGATGCAGCTTTCCATGTTTGAAGGAGGTGTATGTACTGCTCAGCTAGCCCACTAAAGTCCTTTCTGATTCTTTCAGCGGTGCTGTAATCGATGCCAAGAGCAATGTGAAGATGGTTCCACCGATCAGATAATAGAAGACTTGCTAGTTTCAAGATATTCGCATCTGTCACTTTCTGTTCATCTGATGGACTGAAATTTAAGAAGTAAATATTGTATTGTGGTTGACTGTACTATCAAAATAATTACTTAAATACATTAGGAAGTGAGCTTGCAAGAGAATGAAGAATGAAGTTGATCTGGATAAGCGTGCTTTAATAAAAACAGTCAAGTTGTCGCGCGGGCCGAAATCAAGTCAGTCATAATTGTTGGTGTGGTGTCTTCAAGTGTCCTCAGAATTATTTTTTGAGATTTCAGGCTTTCAGATACTCAAGAAGAGATTTAAAGCACAGGCCGAATAAAGAAAGAAATAAGACGAAAAATAAGGAGAAGTGGAGAATTGGTTAAAACCTCTCCCTCACAAGTTATTTTTCTCCTGGACTCCGAAATCTAAATTCATGTAGGCCTGTTATTGAGACGTATATAGTTTTAATTGTATATATGTAAACATGTGTTTATGTTATGGTCACAACTCAGAGCGGCGACCGACCGATAAGTAGCCTGCTCGGTTGGCGCTGGAATTTAGGCTTCGCCCAACGATTTTTATGTAGAAG
The DNA here is from genome assembly GCA_035222895.1 of Strongylocentrotus droebachiensis. Classification (NCBI taxonomy): domain Eukaryota; kingdom Metazoa; phylum Echinodermata; class Echinoidea; order Camarodonta; family Strongylocentrotidae; genus Strongylocentrotus; species Strongylocentrotus droebachiensis. The sequence continues at coordinate 96,984 of JAVYIG010004707.1, read as the reverse complement.
TCGAGCAGGCTGAAGAGCCCCAGCGACGCCTAGGCGGTGCTCTGTCGATTTCCTGTCGGTCGCTGGTCGATTTTAAGTCAAAATTTGGCAAAATCGGGGAGCTTCTCCAGGCGGCGTCCCGACAGTGACCGACTGATGACCCACCGATTCCCTAGCGGTCTCCCACCGGCCACTGGATGATTTTAAAGAAATTGCCTGGTGGCCGGCCGGTGATCGGCGGGGCACCAAAATACACTTGGTGCCCGGGCACCGACCTAATCGAGCGTTTGCTGTTGAGCGATTTAGGTCAAGCTGCCGACCATTTTAGACTCGTCGCCCAGTGACTGACTGATCTCCCAACGCCAACCGGGCGCAGCCGAGCAGCGACTGCTTGGCAGCCTTTGACCTAGCGGCTTCGAACGCTCGTTTAGGTCGGTGCCCGGACGGCGACCGAACAGGCACCGAGCGTACTTTGGGCTGCGAGTGAAAGTAAGCAGGCGCCGCGCTAAAACTTCAGCAGCGACCGAGCGATGCCCTAAAAACAAGCGGTGTCCAGGTGGCCACCGCTTGGTGCCCGGTCAAAATTGGCCGAGCATGCTTCTTTTAGGTGTTGTGACCATAGCTTTACATATCTTTTCCTTTCTCGAAGGTCTCGAGCCCTTTGGCTTGAAAACAGGCGCGTATAATTTTGTGAATGTTTAGGTGTCCATTTTTAAATGCTCTCTCCCCTAAAATCCTATGGACGAAAAATTTTAATTTCATAACGTTTTCAATGGATTTTTGTGTGTGTTTTGAGTCTCTCTGTCCACTTGATGGCATTAAATGAACTTTAGAAGAGAAGATTGTATATTCCATTACATTATTGCTAATTGTTCAAATTTTATTTCATCAATTCCTAATAATGCATTAAACCATCGTCTTATCTTAAGTTATTCAAACAGTTTATATACACATGTATATATCTACAAAACTATTTATAACTTTATATATAGGATGCGCATATTTTGATGCATAACATTAATATTTTTCAAAGTAAAACAAAATTATTACTTGACAAAGCTCTAAAGGCGGAAACAATTTTGTTGTGTACGGAGGATCATTGTTTCTTGAATTTTTGTCTACCTGTATTTTCTATAACTCCAAGCAAAAATCTAGACTTCCTTCCATATTAATACACACCCACCCACACCCACCCACACAAACATGTATATTGTGGTTCTACTCACATTTCATTGCTGGTTGGTGAAGGAGCGTTCTGTTCTGTAGTCTCTTTGCCGAGCCCTGTCATGATCACAAATAATACCAATTACTAATTTTGTAAGCATTCTTTTTTTGGGGTATTATTATTTGGCTACTGGATACAGCCTCCCTATATATCCTACATGTGCCTGTTCCTGAGCTAGTTCCTATGTCTCTGTTTCAAGCTTTAGTATATTAACAAGCGTTATCACATGATAGTATGTTTTCACACGTATGACGTAAGATTGAATTGATATTCGATCGAAAGCCAGTTGGTCCAATAACCAGATCATCTATTTTCTCTTTAGTCTATATACACAGATTCTCTCCACTATACATACCTGGTCCAGTCAGCATTTCGTACATTCAATATTTAGTCTAAATAGCAAGTAGGGCCATCATGTGGTTCTAATTGCCACTTCCTCAAATCAATAATTTGTATGACTTGATCCAATAACCATTTGGTCCATTTCTCATTTGTCTGCAATAAAATGATCTGAACCCCAATTACTCCTAGAATCATTTTGTCCAAACACATTTTGTCCATAGTTTAGATCATCTACAAGTGATCGATCTTAATTTCGTCTATATATTTATTTCGTCTTTACTGTAGTGGTAGAATGAAATATACAAATTATTGGTGGCCTTTACTATGCTTAGAGTTTAACCTTAGTCACGATAATACAAAACTAAAGTAAATGAATAGAGGCCTACATATACATCATGGTATCCAGTTTTGATGGTAAAGTTGCTTATTCCTTGATTTCTACTTATTTCAATATTGCGATCATTTAATTTCTGTGTTGCGTTTATATGCACCATATGTCGAGTTGTATCGTGCACATTACCAAAAGGATGTCATTTTGCCGTAGTAGGTCCTTTGTGATAAGCTATGAAATATTGATACTCCGTGATTAGAACAACTAAGCATTTGCATGAAATGTATTACCTTGGAAACGTGTGTTGAATTTGATCGTCTCTGTAGAGGTTTCATCCACTTTAAGTGTCACTAATGTCTCATCACTCTCCTCGGTTAGATCGAGCTCAAAGTACTTTGTCACTTTCGTTTTTGACTTCATGTTGTTGAACTGAATAGCCTGAGGATGTTTCCAAATCATATGATTAATTTGAATTCACGATTGTTTGAAATACCGTGTGAGTCAAAAAAAAGTTTAAACCTAAAAATGCGATAATTATTTTAAAAATCATCTATGAACAGAAAATTATTATACATATTATGAATGAGTGTTTTATCCTGAATCATTTGGTATCATTTTTGTGCGGTATGTGTTTACGCTTGGATGAACAGGAGGCATTGTTTACGAGATGAAATGAAATGCATTGCATCTGCTTTTTGCAGAAGGAAAGTCAAACACACACGCGCACAAATGTTGTTGATATTTGATATGTGTGGCTTGATTAATTTTTTTAGGGATGCTATTTGGATCTGCAAAGACAGAATTAATACAGAAATCCTGAATTGTTTTATTCAAACATCACAAAAGCAACTTTGGCGCAAGTCAATTTTTGCACTCTCGCAAACAATGCCTCCTGTTCATCCAAGCGTGAACACAAACCACGCAAAAATGATACCAAATGAATTGGGATAAAATGCTCTTTCATAAGGTGTATAATAATTTACCGTTCATATATAACTTTTTAAATAATTAGCAATTGTCTAGGTGTAAACTTTTTTTTGACTTACAATGTATGCGCCAAAATGCAGATCTAAAGAGTACTGATGAAAATAATGAAAAAAAGTAGTCTGCATTTCAAAATTTGTTCAATCAATTTCGTCGTTTTGCATCTAATTTCTTGAAAATAAATTCAGATTCTTCAAAATTAATTCTATTTCTTCATTCCTGGCTACCAACGTACAGTTGCATGAACCAATTTTGTCATTTTTCAGTGAAGTTCATCAACACTTCATTCAATTTGGTTACTTGTTCGCTTGCTATGTATTACATTACATTTTTTCCTTTCTACCCAAAACTTGCCTTGTGAATGTGTACAGAAAAGAAAAGAAATATATATGTTCCTAGTAGCGTAGGTCTATGAATATTTATTATCATTACCATCACCATCAGAATAAATCAATTAAATTCCTTTGCACTTTGTTTGAGTTTTTCTCCTGTTCGCTCTGCATTGATTATTCTACCTTTTATCATGAACTGTTATTGTCTCTACATGTCCCTTGTTTCAATTTATTTCAACTTCCGGTAAGTATAGCATTTCCGAGAACCTAAGTACGCTTACATGTACCTCTGATTTGGGACTCTTCTCACCCAGCTGGCAAGCGACTGTTATAGTTCCTTCCCGAAACACAATATCATCGTCATCGCCCTTCACAGGTTGGAAACAGGGGTCCTTTAATTCGTGGACATGGTACTGAAAAATCAAGTGTACAAAAAGTATTTTGATAAAGTTATCTGGAAATCAACGGTCAAGAAGATAGAAATCATATACTTGTAATCTCAGATTTAGGCGTATTTCTACTATAAGTACGAGCTGGAATCGTCCTGAGGAATAAGATGTGGTTGCATGGGTCAACCAACTCATTTAGATCAGTGAAAATGGGCTTTATCTGTCAGGAAAATCGAAAATGAAGTGGCATCAATTGAAAGTAACAGCCAAACAGTAGCCTTCTATTCACAGTAGGGATGTCATAGATAAGTCTAAAAGTATATTTTCGGCATCGGGATATTCAATCGTTTAATTGATATTATGAACGTGGAAAAGTTACAAGGTATAGCCTAAAATGCAAGACAGTTATCAAGATGTTGACTAGACCATGCTCCGTGAATATTTACAACCAAGACTAAAAAAGCAACACCAAAAAAAGAATTAATATCATTATTTAAAGGACCAAAACATGCTGAAGTAATAATGTTTTGTTTTAACATACAATTACTTGTGGTTAAAATGATAAATTTGCTTTAATTTTGTTAATATGACAAGGCACGAAAACTGTTAATTTGCAACAGAGCTTAGTAGTGGGAATGTACCACATCCTCACCATCGACGCCAGGATAAACAAAGCCTTTCTGCAGTGATCACGCTTAGATACGCCCCCTAAAAATGGTGTTAATGTCTGTTTACCCATTTCTGGTCATGTGGCTTCTTCACGAAACGAACCTCCAGTATTGGTTTTCTCGAAAGAGGCATGAATCTGGGAAGAAACGACATGCATGACAGTAATATTCCCTTCAGAGATCGCCTGTTCCGAATGAAGGCAAAGAATCCTCCAGAAAAATGGCTGATCGAGACCTCTAGCCATCGTTCTCGTACGGAACAAATAATGTTGTCAGGATCCAAAAGCCGTTTAGGTGTACCTTTGAAATAAAACGAAACAAATTCAATTCAATAAAAAATGACAGGAAACTATCTCAATTGTCTTTCCTCTTAGGCTTAACATAATTATGCATCAAATTTGTTTGCGACTGGTATAAAATTCAAAAGGGTGAAAATTCCAAAAACAAGACGAACATTATTTATACCTAATTGTTTGTACTACGATAAATATAATTTTTGGCTATATGAAGACTAAATATTGATATATTTGTCAATTGAATTCAATTAAATTATTTCCATTACAAAATCAAAATGAACATTATTTTCATGGAACATTTTTGTCATGAATCTCTCCTGGATATTAGGGAAGGGGGAAAATGCGTCCCTGGGCCTTAATCTGTTAATAGAGGAAATATTTTAAAAAAATGATTTCCTGATGACCGTTACTAATCTATCCTTATAACACATTCAGCGTGTTTCTATTAGTTATACTGAATTTATCCGGTTGAAGAAATAAGCGTATAATGCCAGGTAAGGGCACTTTCTATCTACGCGCATTCCGATCTAGCCAGAAAAAAAGGCCGTGAAAAAGTTCATCGAACTCTGGCTAATTAGGTCACTGCAAAGTATTGTGGGACTGCTAGGTCAACCCGGGATTGTAGTGTCGCGCGCGTCGGGGTAAAATATTCCGATCACGTGATCACTCCTATTTCCGGTTTCTCCCCGGTATGTGCACTCAATCGGAACGGGGTGTGTACCTACGTTATCCGGTTAGCTTCCCCTGCATTATCCTTCTAAAAGAAGGATAATTTTGCTGGTGAACGCGTAAAAGCTCTCCCCGGCATTATCCCAATAATGCCGGAGAAAGTGTGTTTCTATTAGGAAAAATTTATCCCTTATCGGCCATCAACCGGATAATGGCTTTAGATAGAAACACGCCGATTGACTACTGTGAACTTTTTGGTGACATTTTAAAAAGTATATAGCGTTTGCAAAGAGCCCCTAAAACCACAGTTCGCCAATTGCAGGCCTTGTGGAGTTAAGCATCCCCAAGTATCGCTTTGGTTATGTGATGTAAAATCTGCAGTTGCAATGATGGCCACAGATGACCTCAATTTGCAGGGGCGAATCCCCCCCCCCCCCCCCCCTCAGTATAATACCAATGAAAAATATAAAACAAAAATCTTAGCACACTAGAAAAATAAAAACTCATCCCATAAAAATGTTGCTTGATTAGGATTCGGGTTCTCGACCTATGCCAATGTGGGTTACATCCTGTAGATTATATGGCAGTTCACCAACTATTATGCAAACTATTATGTGACTTTCTCTTAACACATGCACAGCCTAAACATGTACTTGTGGAAAGGCTGAAAACATGATTTATAGTTACCTGACTGATTCCAGGAATACAGTATGGTCTTTACATTGCTAGGAGCAGTGACTAATGCACAGTGAGGTATTATCAGCTTTGCCGGTTTCTTAAAGCATAGCCCGGACGGGTAACACTGGAAGCCATGGCTGACTAGAAGCTCGTCCTCTTTAAGTGTGAGGCCATTTGGAATCTCTGTCAGTACCTGAAGGCTGATTTCCCTATCTTCCTCAAGGGCACCAGGTGGAATGTGGAGAGTAAACCCATGGGATTTGGTGGACAGCTTTCCACCAAGGGCCCCAAACTTTCCAGTTGCAGAACTACCATCTGATAACAGCAATGCCACCGCTGCCACCAATTGTAACGTGTTTACTAAACCGAGGGAAATTATAAACCAAAATCAATCATCGAACATGCTGCACCAAAACAATCTAAACTATCCAACAAAACTCAAGTAACTCAGGACAGTAGATAACACAACCTCACATGAAGAAGGACGGAACAGAACTAACTTTAATATACAAAATTATAACATGCATGTCTCTTAGTACAAATCAGGCATCATAACAAAATAAACCAATCAGGGGAAAGTCATGTGATAAGAGAAACCAATGAGGTGAACAGGCTAGATAGATCAAAGGTGAGAGGCAAAGAGAACGAATGGGAGAAGAGAAAGTGCATGTTGCTAGGGCAGGAAAAGGCAACCATGCATAGAGAATGAGAAGACAACAAAGGGAATGGGTTTGAAGGAGAGAGAGGAAAATAGGGTGTGGCAGTAGTGCAACTGAAAGACTGCTGTAATAAGAAGGTGAATGAAATGGGAACATGAGCTGGGAAAATGAATATGTAAATGAAGAATGCAAATATATATATGAATATGTAATAATGGATAAGGAAGAGATAAGAAATTTACTAACTGAAATATAAAGACAAATTCAAACTGTTACAATATCTATTAAATGGTTTTTATTTCAATCTTGTCCACAATAAGATAAACTTTATTGCTATACCATTCACAAGCGTTGTGTAAATTTCGAAACTCTGATATTCAATATGAGTTAATTATATTTCAATCAGGGCCTATGATATATCAATAATGTATTCTCCACATTACACTTTATTTATATGTATCTTTTTATTTCTCTCTTTTTTAATTTGGGAACTAATTCAGCGTTCATCTATCGTAATTGGACTATTGATGTGGGTCTATACAGGAATACGAATGTAGTGTTTGTAAGGGGTAAGTGAATGAGTTGTGTGTGCGCCAGTAAATTACCCAGACAATAAATTATTAAATTCCTTCTTCTTCCAGGTGGGAAACCTAAAATATCATGTTTTAATCATTGCTAAACTTTAATCCATGACTTAATGGATAAGGAAAAATATCAGAAGCACTAATTGAGCTGTTAATTATGCTGGAAAAAGCTATTTGTGTTTAAAGGATGTTCTTACCTCCATCAGACTTGATCCCCGTTAAAGAAGGTAATCTGAAATTAATCGTACGTGAAAAGTGGTTAAGTCAATTTTATACAATTTGGGCAGACACATATGGGAGGACAATAATTACTTTTAAATGTGGCTCTTATCTTAGCATTATGTATAAAAAGAAGAAAACAATATTTACCTTTGCACTTGGTAGAGCAGTAAAATACAAACATATAAAGAACTACAGTTAGAATATATCTTCTAAACGAACGTGGTAGAAAATGTGAATCGTTGACCTGAGTAGAAAGGAAACAGAGATGGAGTAGTCAACCTTGTAGGCCTGAAGTAGTGGCCCCAAATAAATTAAGAGTCACAATTGTCACATTTTAGGATGCACGATCTAATTGTCCGACTGTCACATCTTCTTTAAAAATAAACTACCAAAGTTTACACTAACGCCAATAGAATGGCTGTTTACAAAATGTCATTCCATTACCAAATCTAAAAAAAGTTATATCTTTTATCAATCTTTTGCCTGAAAATTGATGGGGAAATTGATATTCCCTATGATATGAAAGAATCACCTCGACAAAATCATCTGTTTGACCACGTCGTCCCTGGCATATTGGAAAGGTACATTGCCTCTCTCATCCTTCACATCTAACTTGGCTCCATTCTCTAAGAGATAAAACACCAAAGCCCTCTCGGGAGATAGTTCGCCCCTGTAGTACTCGTCAGAGATCCAAAACAAAAAACAAAAATTCTTAGTACAGTATCGTCCATTGATAGTCAAGGTGGAAAAGCATCACAACCATGGTTTTACGTAGCCTCTTGTCAATGGCCCTCACGCTGTTGGAGTCCGTAAATTCTGGCTTGCTTCGCTCGCCAGAGAACCGAGGCACTTGCGCTGAGGGCCTCTTAACAACTGATCTGAATTCCTTATGTTTTTCATCGTTTGGCGAATATTCCGATCCAAATGAAGTTCGGTGAAAATCATCCAATCAGAGAGAGCAACTATGACGTAATCTACCGCTCTGTGCGGATTTCCTCCGTGAGAGTAGGACTGGCCGTCTATCTCCCGGGGCTGTGTTGGGCAATCGCTACGGTGGTTACATTATTCAGTAGGAAATCGGGTCTCATGAATGTATAATTCAGATCACTTGTTAAGAGGCTCTCAGTGCAAACGCCTCTGTTGTCTGGCTTGCTTTGCTAGCCAGAATTTACAGACTCCAACAGCACGAGGGCGATCGACAAGATGCTAGGTTTTTCGCTGCCTCTTGGACTCATAGTATTGGTAATCTCTATTTACGTGGTAAACTTTCCCATCAACACAAACGCATGCCCACACACCATTAACATACACATTTTCTTGGACCAATCACGCCATAACGACAACATGTAGTCTCCAGGGCCCCGTCTTACAAAGATTTGATATTAATTGCAACTTATTAGGTGGTCTGTCGTAGACAGATCACCTATTGATTTCGTCAGAATTTTCTTTCTTATTTATTTATTTATTTATTTATTCTTTATTTTTATTTCTCCCCCTTTTTTTTTCCTAGGATAACTCACGATCAGTTGTGTTAATTTCTTTCAATTTTGGCATAGTCATAGGTCATTGTCATGAGACGTGACAGGAACAATTTCAAGGTCATCAAATTATCGTGACGTCATCCAGGCGCCATTTTGTGAAATCCCACTATCCATCATATCTTCATAATGCGTACTCAAAGTTCATTCATATTCATATCACATATACTTCAGGTCAAGGGTCAACAGGTCGTGTCATCAAAGGTCATGATGCGCGCAAACGCGCGCGTCAAAATTTAAAATTGCTCAAAATCACTTAACTATTAAACGAGAGTACGAATCAGGTCATTTTAAGCATTTCAAAATTTTCCGTCCGTACGTGTCCACAGCGCGCGGAAAAGGTCAAATTCAATTTTTTTTTACATGATTTGGATTTCTCTTACCATAATTGACAATTTACATGAATTTCAGTCACTCTTGACCTTTCATAAGGCCGTGAGCGCGCGTCAAAGTTCAAAATCCGCGCGTGCTGCTATGGGCAATATAATGCAAATTTGATCAAAAACATGCCATTTTAAAAATCGAAATAGCTCTTCAAATAGTCCCTCGACCCCCAATTTTTATATCATGGTTGGAAAAAGCATGAGTTGGAAATATGATTTCATACCACCCTGACTCGTACAAAGCGAAACAAAGTCGTCATATTGGCATCTAAACTCAAAAAAATGTATTTTGTTGATGACGTCATTTTTTTCTTTGTTTACTTGAGATTATCTCGCTTATCGGTGTTCGATTTTCTCCCAGATTTTGATATGTTGTAGCTGAGATAATTTTGTACCAGGAATATGACATTTATTTTTCATTTGGATGACGTCATCGTAGTGAAATATTTGATTAATGCATAATTTGTCATATTTGCGTGTAATGTCTATGGAAGGTCACTTTTTTCAAAACATGAATCTCCATGACAATGTGTTTTGACCAGTATCTCGGTTGTTATTCAACAGTTTTCTCCCAAATTTTAGTATGTTGTAGCTGACACTATATGTAATCTAAATCACCCCTCATTTTTCCGATAAGATGTCGGAATCACGCTCATGATCGTGATCATCATCATTATCATAATGATGATAATCATCCTCATCAACATCATCATGATCATCATCATGTTCATCATGATCATCATTGTTTACATGTCAGTATCAATTCTCCCATTCTCAAATCTTTCATAAGAAGTGAAGACAGACCACCTAATTCGTCCCCATGACGAATTAAATTTCTAGTTTGTGATTGATATCCATCACAAGTATGTACATAAGAGATAGGAGATTGCGAAATTGCTATTAATTGGAGGACTTGCGATTGATTCAGATTAATCATAACTCTTTGTTAGACGGGGCCCAGAACTGACCAATATTTTGCCGTAATGTGATTTTTTGTTCAGACTCTTGTTGGTCTGGTGTCGGTCTCATAGGTGTTACTCACCTTTCTTAGTGCGTCAGTTTCTTGCACAATTTTCTCGCTGTTATAGCAGAGTTTAATTGCTTTATGGAGACACGTCTGTCCGTCAGGTGACTGGATATTGAGATCAGCTCCCTCAGAAACTAACTTCTCAATGGTAGAGGTTTGACCGCATTGGATGGCAACATGGATATCCGATAAATCATTCTGGACGAGATGGATATAAGAAAATATGCAGCATGAAAGCTTGAGAATTAAAAAAATTATGAATTATTAACAGATGATCAAATAATTCTAATGATTCTAGTACTTGTAAACTTGTATATGACATCTATGAAACAGCAACGAGGTATAACTGGAGTTATAATTGTGAATAAATATAAGTGGAGATACAATGGCAGTAAAGTCAGCTTTGAGCTGGTCAAGTCTGAACAAAATAATGATAGGTAGCCAATGCCTTATATGCTCAAAGATGAATTTCAGTACGTGTTAGTATTAATACATGCATGTAGATGAATTTGACATAAAGAGTTCTTTAACCTTAGAATTGGAATGGTCCATGAATAGATCAGCAATGCTTTTGTAACCAAGGATTGAAGATAGATGTTGAGGTGTTTGGCCGTGAATGTCTCCTATGTCAAAACGTGCTTCTCCTGTCATAAGGACTTTAACAACATCTAGGTAACCATTCCAAACAGCACTGTGTAATGCAGTCCAACCGTCATTATCTCCCTTATTCACCTCAGCTCCTTGACTGATCAGATATTCGGTGATATCAAGATGGCCATGATCAGCGGCACTGTCTAATGCAGTCCTACCCTTATCATTTTCCTTATTCACCTCAGCTCCTTGACTGATCAGATATTCGGTGATATCTAGATGACCATTCTGAGCAGCATTGTGAAATGCAGTCCAACCATCATCATTTCCCTTATTCACCTCAGCACCTTGACTGATCAGATATTTGGTAACATCAAGATAACCCTCCCGAGCAGCACTGTGTAGTGCAGTCCAACTGTCATTATCTCCCTTATTCACCTCAGCTCCTTGACTGATGAGATATTTGGTGACATCAAGATGACCCGTCAGAGCAGCAATGTGTAATGCAGACATGCCCTCATTATTTCCCTTATTCACCTCAGCTCCTTGACTGATGAGATATTTGGTAACATCAAGGTGACCCTCGGGAGCAGCAATGTGTAATGCAGTCCAACCGTCATTATTTCGCTTATTCACCTCAGTTCCTTGACTGATCAGATATTTGGTAACATCAAGGTGACCCTCGGGAGCAGCAGTGTGTAATGCAGTCCTTCCGTCATCATCTCCCTCATTCACCTCAGCTCCTTGACTGATGAGATATTTGGTAACATCAAGATGACCATTCTGAGCAGCATTGTGTAATGCAGTCCTACCCTTTTTATCTCCCTTATTCACCTTGGCCCCTTGACTGATCAGATATTTGGTGACATCAAGATGACCATTCTGAGCAGCATTGTGTAATGCAGTCCTAACCTCTTTATCTCCCTTATTCACCTCGGCCCCTTGACTGATGAGATATTCGGTGATATCAAGATGACCATTCTGAGCAGCACTGTGTAATGCAGTCCTACTAGTCCAGTAGACGGTACCATATACCATGTACATGACCTGGAAAAGTTGACAAGTACAAGGTTTTTTTGTTGATTTGTGTTCTAGATGGGTATTAAAGTAAATTCAGCTTGGTTGCCAACTTGGCAACCTTGAGCAACTTTTTTAATAGCCATATTAGCATAATCATCTAATTAGCATATGTGCAATATGTAATAATGTTGCTAATCTCAATCCAGGAAGCCTGAAACCATGGATAAGATGACTTTTCAAGGGTTTTCTGTGACAAGGAATTCATTTATGACACCAATTTTTATTTTTAAGTAATACAATTGTCTTAAATAGCACAATTAGCATAAAAAGTACAATATATGGAATTCATTGTCATTGTTTATCTATAAAGCCTAAAAATGGTGCAAAGCAACATTTTAAATCACTTTTGAAAGATTAATCATTAATTCATGAGAAGATATTCCATGTATATGTAGTATAATTAGCCTAATTAGCATAATCATCTAATTAGCATATACGTGTAATGTGACTTTTCAAGGATTCTCCGTGACGAGCAATTCGTTTATGACACCAGTATTTATTTTTGAGTAATGCAATTGTCTTAAATAGCATGATGAGCTAATTAGCATATGTGTGATATATGGACTTTATTGTCATTGTTTATCTATAAAGCCTAAAAATAGTGCAATGCAACATTGTCAATGACCTTTTGAAAGACTACACATTAATTCATTAGAAGATATTCCATGTAGATGTCGTATAATTAGCCTAATTAGCATAAACACTGTATGTGCATCATTTAATAATGTTGCTAATCTTAATCCAGGAAGATTGAAAACATGGATAATATGACTTTTCCAGGGTTTTCCATTACGAGGGATTCAGTTGTGATACCAGTTTTTATTTTTAAGTAATGCAATTGGCTTAATATGTAATTATTGTACTAATAAGCCTAATTGGGACTCTATTTAGCTTCACAAATTGTATGTCCAATGTGGTGGTTATCTTGGTTGCAAGGCAATGTTGTCGAACCTCATGAAATGTCTAGGAAATGACGGGTCATCATACACATTGAAGGTTGGGCTTCAGTCATTGGATTAATAGAGAGACTGTCGGAAACACACTGAAGATGGTTAAAGCAGATGATAGTGATGGAATTGAATATGTGGTGAGACAGGTACGTACGTAGGCCAGGGATGTTGAATATAACAGTGCGAACTATGATCTGTCTATGTTTACCAAAGCTAGAACCATTGAGAGTACACGCCCGACTTTGCTCAAGCTGTGGCAGAATTCTTGGAAAAGTCATATTATCCATGTTTTCAGGCTTCTTGGATTAAGATTAGCAACATTATTACATATTGCACATATATGCTAATTAGATGATTATGCTAATTAAGCTAATTAAACTATATACATGAAATATCATCTCATGAATTAATGATTAATCTTTCAAAAGTGATTTACAATGTTGCATTGCACCATTTTTAGGCTTTATAGATACACAATGACAATGAAGTCCATATATTGTACATATTATGCTAATTATGCTATTTAAGACAATTGTATTACTTTAAAATAAAAATTGGTGTCATAAATGAATTCCTTGTCATAGAAAACCCTTGAAATGTCATATTATCCATGTTTTCAGGCTCCCTGGATTGAGATTAGAAACATTATTACATATTGCACATATGCTAATAAGAAGATTATGCTAATATGGCTATTAAAAAAGTTGCTCAAGGTTGCCAAGCTGGCAACCAAGCTGAATTTACTTTAATACCCATCAAGAACACAAATCAACAAAAAAACCTTGTACTTATCAACTTTTCCAGGTCTGAAAAACTTCTACAGGACTATACCCTCATCTCCCTCATTCACCTCAGCTCCTTGACTAATGAGATATTCGGTGATATCAAGATGACCATTCTGAGCAGCACTGTTTACTGCAGTCATACCCTCATTATCTCCCTTATTCACTTCAGCTCCTTGACTGATGAGATATTCGGTGATATCAAGATGACCATTTTGAGCAGCACTGTGTAACGCAGTCCAACCGTTATTTTTTCCCTTATTCACCTCAGCTCCTTGACTGATGAGATATTTGGTGACATCAAGATGACCATTTTGAGCAGTACTGTGTAATGCAGTCCAACCGTCATTATGTCCCTCATTCACCTCGGCTCCTTGACTGATCAGATATTTGGCGACATCAATATGACCCTGGTGAGCAGCCCTGTGTAATGCAGTCCAACCGTTATTTTTTCCCTTATTCACCTCAGCTCCTTGACTGGTTAGATATTTGGTGACATAAAGTTGACCATTCTGAGCAGCACTGTGTAATGCAGTCCTACCCTCATTATCTTCTTTATTCACTTCAGCTCCTTGACTGATGAGATATTCGGTGATATGAAGGTGACCATTTTGAGCAGCACTGTGTAATGCAGTCCAACCATTCTTTTTTCCCTTATTCACCTCAGCTCCTTGACTGATTAGATATATGGTGACATCAAGATGACCATTTTGAGCAGCACTGTGTAATGCAGTCCAACCGTCATTATGTCCCTCATTCACCTCAGCTCCTTGACTGATAAGATATTTGGTGACATCAAGATGACCCTGGTGAGCAGCCCTGTGTAATGCATTCCAACCGTCATTATGCCCCTTATTCACCTCAGCTCCTTGACTGATGAGATATTTTGTAACATCAAGATGACCCTTCTGAGCAGCACTGTGTAATGCAGTCCAACCATCTTTTCTCCCCTTATTCACCTCAGCTCCTTGACTGATGAGATATTTGGTGACATCAAGATGACCATTCTGAGCAGCGATGTGTAATGCAGTCCAACCATCATTATCTCCCTTATTCACCTCAGCTCCTAGACTGATCAGATTTGTAGTAACATCAAGATGACCCGCATGAGCAGCACTGTGTAAGGGTGTAATTCGCCCCTCTGCATGATGTAGACTTGTGTTTCCATCTTGGTCTGTCTGGTTTATGTTAAAACCCTGTTTTATCTGTTTGTTTATGATTTTAAATTTACCCCTTATTTTTGGATCATGAAGCTGTTGATTTATGTCCTCCATACTTGAAGAAGCACAACCTTACCAGACATCATAATCTAGCACAGCTCGTCTACTTCTCTCCTAACGCTCGACTTCAAAATGTTACGATTTAGAATCTGCATGTAAATCTTTTGTAGCAGATAGTCCCATTGCATTCCGCATTTTACAAACGTAAGCATACACCACACTGTCTTGTTTCTTTTCTCTCAATTTGCAGTTGTCTTTTTTTTTTTCTTCCAACAAATTCCAAAGTCCTGTGCAGTGAACCAATCGTAGTTCAAATATCTGTCATTCCTACTCCACTGTTAGGCTTCTCTCTTCCCTCTTTTTATTTTGGCAATCATCAAAATTTCAATAAATATAAAACGAGTGCATTTCTCTCTCACCATAAAATAAAAGGCAGAATCGTTTGTTCTGTTCATCCTTGCACGGAGACATACATTCACATGAAAATACGTATAAACATTTTCAAGGAGGGACAGAGATGAACAGTCCACGTTTTACATGTTTTAAGACTCAATTCATAATAGAGCATAAATTTGCCTCCCTACTGCCTATGACGTATCTTACTACCAAATTGTCGAATTACGAACTCTACGTGGAGGACGCTGATTCCTATTCTTTAATGATTGCACTTCTCATGATTTAATTTTTTTTTTAGCTGATAATGGCACTCAGTATATTAATGACAATACAGTGAAGGTTGGGACAAAAATCCAACTGAAAATAATCATAATTGTGATAACAATGACAGTATTATAATGATTATGGAGATCAGGGTAATGGAGGCGAAGATGATGATATTTCCAGTCACCAATATTTTTCCATTTCATTGCAGTCCATGGAACTTACATGTTTCAGCAAAAATACAGTTTTACAAAGTCTTCTATATGGAAATCCCTGTTGAAAATAAGTCAATGTGGTGTATTGCCCTTGGGTAAGACATTAAAAACTACTGCATTAGTCATCTCCTTTAAGGTTACAAACATTCATTTGGGAAACTATATGCTCAACACTGCTATTAAAGTAATGTAGTAAAAAAGGATTTTTGCAAGTACTTTGAAGTATTGACCCGTTCAAAATGACAATCATCTTTTCCCTTCCTCAAATACCAATGTCAATGATGGCAGCTTACAGCCTTCTGGTCTTGATTATTTCCTGCTGACATGACTTATTTTGCATCTCAGTAAACCAATACTGTACTATTATCTATGATTTCATCATGAAAGGAAAATATGTACATTGTTTGGAAGGAGTGCCAAACACAATTCTAGTCTTGTGTAGATCAATTGATTTTTGTACATGCTTGGATATGGTCTCATGCACAATTTTGCGATCATAACCCTAACTGTGCCATTAAAGCACTTTTGTACAGACCCTGCACGTAAATCCAATACAATATTCTGTCTGGTATGCTCATAGTAAAAATTCTTTTGGGATTCCCCTTTTGAATATGTGGTGCCTGTTTTGGCATCGCTTCAACTACTGAAGGGCGTACCATTGTGCATGGGTACACTCCGTGAATTATATCCTCTTTGTTATGACGAAATAGAGTTCACTAAGTAAAAGAGACTTCATGGCTTTAATATCTCTTTACAACTAGCCAAACAAAGAATTGAACTCTATCATTTTGAGAAGAAGAAAAAACAAATTGTTATAAGTGGAATGAAATGTAGAGGGGGATGAATCAAACACCGGATGGTTCTACTTTCTATATGCTCAACCAAAGGCATAGATAATATTATAATTGAGAACATTTGAGCGATAAAAAGCTAAACTTGGAAATGAGATTTTACAATGTCTGGCTACGGTACGATAAGGATAATATTTCCGGCTTTTTATCAAACGTGATCGACCTCGTTCAAGAATTAGAAAAAAAAATGGAACAGTTCATAGCGGCTAGTATGATTATGACAATGACATTAAAGGTTTGACAGTAACCAAAATAAGTGGCGTAATGAGTAAAAACTTTTTTTGGGGGGAGCAGAAAAAAATCTACATCACCACCACCACTCTTATATGCAGGCCCCGCTGAACATTTGTTAAAGTGGGAGGGGGAGGCTAAAGTATTTACGATCATATAGAGCATAGTGTTAATTGGCATGGCGTCTTGGGGCAGAGCCCCCTGAAGCTCAGGGGGTATGGGCATTTAATTACGTTCAGATGAGCATATTTTGATACCTGATTCATGACACTGGCAGGCCACTTATTGGCATGGGATCCAGAGGGCTGAGCCCCATGAAACTCAGGGGTTTTAGGCATTCAATAAGGGTGAGATGAGCATCCAGGGCCCACCTTAGGGCCCTTGTTTTAGTCGAGGGGGCGGATCCTCCGGAAGCTCGGTGGTTTTAGGCATTTAATCATGGTCAGATTAGCATATTTTTATACCTTATTTATGACACTGGCAGGTCGTGGGGTCCAGGGGTGCAGCCGCCGGAAACTCAGAGGTTTTAGGCTTTAAATTACAGTCAGATGAGCATCCAGGGGCCCGCCTTAGGGCCCTTGGTTGGGTCCAGGGGGGCAGAGCCCCTGGAAGCTCAGGGGTTTTAGGCATTTAATCGTGGTCAGATGAGCATATTTTGATACCTCATGATTTTGTGACACTTGCAGGTCACTATTCTTTCTTTCTTCTCTCTTTCTTTTTATTTCTCTTTAATGTACTTTTTCAAGAGAGTTGGGGGGGGGGGGGGGGGAGCTCGAGTCCTGCCGTTCCGCGGGCCCTGACATGTAGGCCTCTCAATAAGCATATTTCTTGTCTTACTGTCAATTTGGGAATGTGTCCAGTAAAAAACGCATAAAAAGTATAATTTACTAAAAAGTGAGGAAAAAAATCCGGAAAATTATGTCATTTCAGCAACATTCGTAACTCACTGGTATCGAATAAGAAATAAACCATGTTTGAATTTTATTTGGGGAGCAACTGCCACAAGTAATAACTAATCCAGTAATAACATAACTACAGACGATACTGGGGTAAAAGACACGATCTAAAAAAAAAAAAAAAGGAAATAATATGAATTGTTTCATGGAAACTGGCATTTCCATAAAGAAACGTAACTACAGCTGCGGGGACAAAATGAAAGTACATGCACTGACGAGCACTCGAATTAAAACTTGCCAAATGCTGCACGCAATTGGTTTAATAATAATTTGGCATTTATTATATATATATATATCCTTTTCTCACCAATTGATTATCCATGATAATGTTGCATGTGAGGTGTATTTGTTAGCTTGTACATTAAAGGTTCCCATAAATAAAACTAACATTTGGTTGAAGTGTTTGTAATGGTAGAGGACGTAACAGTAATAATAGGTGGGCAAGAAGGCCTTGACATAAGATGATATACAACGTGAAAGAGGCAAAAATAGCAAAGATAGCAAATACAGCAAGCAAATTAATTTGTTACCAAAGAAATGAGACGATAGTCACTTTAAAATATTGAGGTCATTAAACGAGGTTATTGAACGAGGTCACCCGAGCGAGGCAGTAGACATGAACAATCATGTTACAGTAATGTATACAATAGTGTGGGCCATAGCCCAGACACGATCCTGTTTCCAACATGCATTCAAACCCATGCACGTCTGCTCCCAGAGAGCCCCAAGGCACGCAAACGCATTCACCTGTGCCACACCCCATGCCTCCCCTGCAGTATCACCTGCATGAACCTTGGATTCATCTGAAACTTTTTGACCTTAGAAAAAGATGTTCAGGAATATTTGTAACCAATCTCCAATGCTGAAATACTGATATATTTTTTCAGTAAATTAAACAGAAATTAATTAATCAATTATTAGTTCCAAGTTGCCAGTATATAAAACCGGCCCCTTGTTGTTGTATACTAGCGCCATCTACTGTCGTACATGGTACATACCATGATTGAAATCATCGATATTGAAACTGTGTTACGTCACCCGCTCGGCGCAAGTCGCTTGGAAAAAAAAGATAGATTACCAAATATCCCGCTACTTGAACTATCCCGATCGCAAACTATCCAGCTCATTTGCGTTTTCATCAGCTCGAAGTTGCAATTAGCGGGATATTTGGTCGGGATTGTCATACCAAAATATCCCACTATTTGGCAAAATATCCAGCTATATGTCCGGTGCATCTTTACCAGACCGAAGACTCGCACTATGCGTGAACGCTAAACAAAATATCTTGAGCTAATTTCTTAAGGTCAAGTTTAGAGGTCGAATCTCAAGCTGATGAAGACGCGCCTATATTGACACCGCGGTGACCTCGCTCGACGGGGAAGCGACTGTATACGCTGCATAGTATTACTTCAATATACTTCGGTGCATTGTATTCAATAAGCATTTAGTGTGCATACCATACAAAATGGGAATTGTTCTACTCAACATGTGCCACATTGTTGCAAATAGGCCTACATCCGAAAGTTAAATTCATATTTCCAGCTCCATAATGTGTTATACTATCAAATTACAGTAATTGTTTTGTTGTATTTTTGTGCACCAAATTAGCTTAGGCCCACTCTCAATTCCAGAAAGAGATATTGAGAAAGTTTGAGAGAAAGAAAGAGAGAGAGAGGGAGAGAGAGCGAGAGGTGTGTGTTTGTGAGAGAGAGAGAGAGAGAGAGAGAGACAGAAAGAGAGCAAATGACAAGTGAGAGGGAGAGAGAGACAAAGAAATAGAAGAGAGATAGAAAGTTGAGAAAGAAAGGGGGTGAGGGAGAGAGGGAGGTGTGTGTGTGTGTGTGTGTTGTATGAAAGAGAGAGACAGATAGAAAGAGAGAGACTAACAAGTGACATATAAAGAGGGAGATAGGAGTGATACAGAGAGAAAGAGAGAAAAAAACAAGGGACTGAGATGAGAGAGAAAGAGAAGAGAGAGGGGAGGGTGAAGCGAGAGAGGGGGAGAGAGAGAAACAGAGGAGGGAGGTAAAGGAGAGAGAGAGAGGGGGGAGATGAGAGGGAAAGAGGAGATAAAGTTAGAGGGATACAGAAAGAGAGAGAGGGGAGTGATTGATAATATCACAAATACAGTGTACAGACAACTATCAATAAAAAAAAAATTTACCAGACAATATAAAAATCATTTACTCCCTTGAAAAACTTGTTAAAAAAAATCATACTTTATGATTTATATATATTTATTTCGTCTGGTAATATGATTTGTTCTTCAAGCATTTCAATTACTGCTATGCTCTTCAAATGACATATACATTTTTTGACTTCAGAGGGAGGTATACTAAAATTTATCAGGAGCAACAATAATTTCTTGAAATCCAAAGCGTTTTAGAGCCACACTAGGTTCCACAAGGTTAATGAAAATTTTGAATGCTGTTGAAATATTTCTAAAACTTAGTATTACCAGTATTATAAGCACTGCTTGAGTCATCCAAACAGAATGCTCCTTAGACTACTTTGCTTTCGGTCTGATTTTCAACTATGTTTTTGAACATGCAATACCAAGTTAAACAGTACCCTTTAAAGCCCAGCTGCGCTACCAGCTACTTGCGCCCTCTATATAACAAACAATGCCTAATCGGTGACCATTGGTCCCCCATGATCCTCTTTTTCTTATGTTAAGGTAATTGAGAGCTGGTTTGATGAGATAATTAACCACCTGTCAGTGAACATACAGGGAGGTCTAATCCCTCCTGGCCAAACTAGCGCAGATGGGCTTTAAAGCGTTGATTATACACCTTTGCCAGATTTTCCTTGATGCACTTTCCCCACAAATAATAGCTCAAGGTCTATAAATCCCATTTTAAATGCGTAGAACCTGACTTCCAACTCTGGACACTCATCATCATACGTGAGCCAAAGAATTTCATGAACAAAAAATATGTGACTACTGCTCGAGTCATCAGGCATGTTTTCATCAGCTCGAGATTGTCAAATAGCCTGCTATTTCTGATTTGGGAAATAATCCCGAAGTTACAAATCGCGTCTCCATCAGCTCGAGATTCGACCTCGAAACTTGAAACTCGACCTTGAGAAATTAGCTCGAGATATTTGCTAAGCGTTCGCGCATAGTGCGAGTCTTTGGGCTGGTGAAGACGCACAGGACAAATAGCGGGATATTTTGCCAAATAGTGGGATATTGTGCAAACTATCCCAAGATATCTTGGGATGATTATCTCAACCAAATATCCTGCTAATTGCAACTTCGGACTGATGAAGACGCAAACTAACTGGACAATTTGCGATCGGGATAGTTGAAATAGCTGGATGTTTGGCAATCTCGAGCTGATGAAGGCAGGCTTATCGAGACAGGCTGTCAGTACTACAGTAGGAAGCAATGCTCTGCGGACTGTCACTTCGACCCTCTGAATATCTGTGTTTGCTGTCCACCTTGCATGTGTACACTGTGCTTTAAAGGGGGTGAAGCATGACGAGACTATGTGTCTTTCCCGTAGCCTGACCCGGAGCCAAATCGGGTATTATACGACTATGGACGACACAACCTCAGTATTCACGTGCGAGCAGCATACGCGAAACTGACTTGTAAGGAGAACTTCTGTCTGTTTCAGTAACAATAGCGCGCCCTGACTGTCAATCAAGTCCAACCTTTAGGTGCAGTTGTCCAAACAAAGTCGTAGATGGCGTTAATCAGTATTTGCCATGCTACCCCCTTTAATTCTTTGGATTTTTCTACATTTTTTTTTTTTTTTTTTTTTGGGGGGGGGGGGGGGGATCGTTGTTGAAGATTTGAATCCAATATCAAGAAATCCAACTTCCTCTATATAAGCACCCTTCCAATCTCTGTATTTGTTTTCCACCACCTTGCATGTGCACTGTGCTTTAACTCTTTGGATTTTTCTACATTTTGGGGGGAAATCTTTGTTGAAAAGACAAGTAAATCGAATTTCAAAATATCCAACTTCCTCTGAAATCTCTCTGTGTATTTGCTGTCCATCTTTCGTGTACACTGTGTTCCAACTCTTTGGACGTTTCTACAATTTTTTGACATCTTCATTGTATTGGGCTCACAAGGCACCAAACTTCACTCATCTTGGAGCCCTGGCCAGTTCTGTTTTATAAAGTTTATATTTCTTCATATTTGTTTCGATCTATACTGATTTTCATTATGTATTCAGAACTGAATAAATAAGTGAAAATAAATGAAATGGGAAGAAAAGAAGGGACCCGATGAATCAAGAGTCTGAACCAGAATCAAATTGTGAGAAATCTAAGTTCCTAAAGATCCTCCTGAAATTCTATATTAGCTTTTGACGGTTGACTTTTGAATCTGTGAATCTTTGAAAGTTTAACATTTGCAAGAAATCAGAAAAATATCTCTTATACAATTCTCTATTCTCTGTACTCTGTAGCATATCAGCTCCAAAAAAAAGTATTTCATATTTAGGAGTCAAAAGAAAAATTACAGGTTTGAGCTGAAATCAAATTTTTAGAAATACAATTTCTTGAATTAAGTCAAAAATCTTTGTTCACTTTTGACAATAGACTCTAAGTCCTTGGAAAGTTTTTTACATTTTTGGAAATCTTCACTGTAGCCTAGGGTTTAAAACTTTTTATTCACTATCTATTGAAATATAGACTGCCACTTTGGAATATATTTTGTAAACATTGTGACAAAATTCATTTAGTTGTCGGCTTTTTATTCTGTTTAGGCGACCAAAGGCAAAGCATTATAATATACAGAGGTTTCCCCATTCTTTAGATTTTGCAGTAGTAAGCTATTGTATAGTACACATGAAAGCACAGTTTAATTAAAGCCCTACATTAAACAATTTTGAACTATATATAATTTCTACATTACGTTCAGTTTTTAGGTCACTTAAATAAAAGTTCAGAGCCTTTTCATCCATGGATATTTCCTCAATTCTGTAAGTCAGCAAAATTTGTCAAGTTGAGGGCTTGCAAAAACTGTATTGGCTTTAAAGCTTCAAGTTTATCATCTCTCCGATTAATGATTGAAGACACGGTGATACAGATTATCTCCACTATTACACTTGAAAATTAGGCTAGATTAAATCATTAGTGATTGGTCCGAAAGTCCTTCAGAAGTGGATAATATTCCAGTAAAAATGCGGGTCCTGATGTATTACAGACTGACCTAAAAGTATCAAATATCAGACGCTTGCTTATCTAGGAAACAGCTCTTTTGTCCCTTATTCGAGGCTAGCTAATGGAAAACAGTCGCAGAAGTGACTAACTCTTTCCCTAAGTGTCAAAGAAAATTATCCCTTCCAAAACTTTTGATTCCTAAAGCAACTGCCTCCTCAATCAACTCTTGCCTTCTGCATTCGGCCCTCGCTGCAATTTTGCTTGACACTTCAGGAAATCGGTGTGTGGTAGATGAGATGTGCACCCCTCCTTTGTAATGTAGGAGTCCACTTAAAAGTTTTCAGTCTTTAAGTCATGATAGCCCTTCTTGTTGGACTGTTCCAAGTGTAACTACTTTGGCCCTTAATAGGGGTAAGCAATCTATTCAATTGCGAGGGACTTGGTAAGCTAGGTCTACTATTTTATTGGCTCTTGTTTTCAATTATTGATTTTATTGATGAAGGACTCCTCTTATTTTAAAAGCTGCTATCTTAATCATATTTTAATGTAGGTTTTCAAGCTTAAACAACATGATTTGTTTGCTATTTGAGAGGAACCATGCCTTTATATAGCAATGTTTACACACAGATTATACCTGAGTGTATAGTAACAGCAAATATAACAGCACACACAGAAATGTCTGTGTGTGAAGGCACACACAAACATGTGCAAAATAATATGCCATGCATTCAGTGGCCTTGTATGCAGTATGTTGTGTGTATCAGGGCTAAGAGGTTACCCTGGATGTGCGTAGTTAGTATGGTATAGATTGAATATATTCTGCAGTGAGCTACCGCTAGTTGTGAGGGGAGTTTTG
Organism: Strongylocentrotus droebachiensis; assembly: GCA_035222895.1. Classification (NCBI taxonomy): domain Eukaryota; kingdom Metazoa; phylum Echinodermata; class Echinoidea; order Camarodonta; family Strongylocentrotidae; genus Strongylocentrotus; species Strongylocentrotus droebachiensis. The sequence continues at coordinate 73,165 of JAVYIG010004707.1, read as the reverse complement.
AACTGGGAGATCTCCTGTTGCTATTCCATTTTGGAACAGGTTCCACAGCTGATGTGCTTTTATCAACAGACTTCACCTCTGGCTCTGCTCAGGTGCATGGACATGAACATCACCCTCAACCTGTTCGAAGACATGTGGATAGCAGCTTGCATGAGTGAATGAAAACAAATCGCTGGCATCCTTTTCTTCAATCTAGCTGAAAGCGATGAGCCAGAAGGAACCCATTCATTGATACCACAAATCACTGACTTTAGAAGTGATAGCAGGAGAGAGAAAAACTGCTCCATTTAGGTGGAATAACTATTGTTGTTGGGAATCTTGGGAGACATTTTTCTTCGACGGTTCGACCAGTAGTTCTTCTAGGACCAGTACTGGATATCGGTGGAGTGTAGTGTTGTGCAGATATAGCTTGTTTACAACTACCTACTTGCATCATTATAATGTGGAAAATGTCAATTTGTGACCAAAAACAGAAAAAGTATTGAATTGTTCAACAGTGTACAGTTAATGGAATATAGACCAAGTTTTCATTGGTGAGTGTGTTTTACATTCATTTAATATTTAGCTGCTGTGGTACAATCATTTCTCCCTGTCTCAACTCCATCCCAAAATGTATACCGGTAGTATGACTGATGGTGGTGGTGGTAGTTGTAGTACTAGTGGTATGGGTTGTGGTGGTAGTTGTGGTAGTGGTATTGGTTGGGGTGACAGTGGTGGTAGTGGTGGTGATTATGTTGGTAGTGGTAGTATAGTGGTATAATTGTAAGTGGTGGTATTAGTGGTACAGTGGTAGGGGTGATAATGTTAATGATGGTGGTGGTGGTGGTAGAGTTGTTGGTTGTGGTATTTTTAGCGGTGGTTGTAGATGTGGTATTTCATTGTGAATCTTACTGTACATGTAGCAATGCATACACCTGTATGTAACGTTGTTGATTAAACTTACCGGTTTAAGTGAAAATGAAGATAATTTAGGCCCCTACCCCTCCATATTGTATTATTTACAAGACTGATAATTTACATGTAGCCTTGCAATTATTTAGAATGTATTTCTCTTAATAATGTATTTTTTGTGTGTGTTGTACTGTTGTTGCATTTTTTTAAATAAATTAGAAATAGGCATAATACTCAGAATTGAATTCTAAAATTTGTTTTTCTAATTTAAGGGGGGGGGGGGGGGGGCTTGCCCCTATATTCTCTAACTGTTTCCATCCAAGTGATCAAACCCTCACTATGTGGATATTGGACAAATAAAGAAGATTAATTTGTGGTCATCTACTATGCAACTTTCTGCTAAGAGTTATTTACCATTTAGTGCTATTGCAGCATCAGCAATTACATGTAGCTAATGGTTAATTAATCATTAGCTAATTTCTTAATCTTTTAGAGACACTGACCTTTCTTTTATTATCCCCTATCTCGTGGAAAATATGCCTGCAATCTGCAGACAGAACACAGAATGTATTATATGTATTTAACCCCCTCCCCTCCCTTTATTCAGATGGGGAAACTCATGCAAATGTCTTATCTCATCCCTGAGATAGGATGTTAAATGGAGGCTCTGTGTAGAGAGAAGAGTCACCAATATTGCACATTAAGATTAAGAACCCACTGCACTCTCTATATGAACTTGAACCTGACTGCTGAGAACACAGCATTCGTCCAGAATCCCGGGGTAAAGAGCCCGGGAGTGGAAAACAAAACAAGTATCGATAGAAGAGAGTTTAAAAAAAAAAGGGGGGGGCCTAGTGTAGTTGCCCACCTGCACATCCCAATCAGTTATAATCAGGCATGCTGGGAGAAGAGAACAGAGGGATACATGTAGGCCTGTCCTCATCAGCTCGAGATTGACAAATAGCCCGCTATTTCTGATTTGGGAAATAAGCCTGTAGTTACAAATCGCGTCTTCATCAGCTTGAAACTCGAGCTCGAGATATTTTGCTCAGCGTTCGCGCATAGTGCAAGTCTTCGGGTGGGGGAAAATGCACCGGATAACTTGCGATCGTGATAGTTAAAATAGCGGGTTATTTGGCAATCTCGAGCTGATGAAGACAGGCCTAGTGATTCAGTTTGCTATTCCCCTCCCATGCACAGGCGACGCCAAATACTTGATAATGATGAGAATGATTGTGGATTTACATGAAAGTGAATGCTAGTCCATGAAGCAGAGGGGTTTGGGGGGCATTTGTAGCAGTCTTCTTCCTGGGTACTTGATTTGTATCCTTCAAAAGATGCCACAAAGTGATTAAACTGGAACTTTTTCATGCCTTGTAAGAGCTCTTGCACCCTCAATACAGCCAACAATACCTAAGTGGTACCGTTGATCCCCCATGGTCCCCTTAGCTGATTTGATGAGAGGTGCAGGGAGGTCTGATCCCTCCTGGCCAAACTAGTGCAGATAGGCTTTAAGAGGTTTCTGTATAAGATTTTTTCTCTTGTGTGAAAGGCCCCTATGCTCCCTCAAATATGAAACAGCTGAGTAAACCACAGTTTTGTTTAAACTCAATATGGAAATGAATGGCAACTGCATGCAAAAAAATTCCTACACTGAGCTCTGTGTTATAAGATACAGAAATGTTAAGCGTATATTTCTCTTACTGTGTTTAAGTCATGAACTCCTCCCCCCCCCCCCCCCAAAAAAAGTAAATAAATAAATAAATAAAAATAACACTCTGTAGTTTACACCTTCACATCTCAACAAGGCTTTAATATAAAGCTATATCTAGGCATACCAGTATGCAATGTATTATGAACAGATTAAATGATATCTTTTTTAATTTGTCGTATCTCATCTACACCCTGGTTCACCTTGTGAGAAATGTGCCTGATGCTGTGATGTATGTATACTTTGTTATCATAAGGACAATAATGTATATTGGTTTTGCAGATAAGGGGATGATGGTGATGGTCATATATTATCAGAAGTATGTTGATGCTGACACTATACCTTTTCAACTGCTCTAATTGTACTGGTAATGAACTACATATGAACTACATGTATATATAATTTATTTATTTATTGCAACCATGAGTTGGATTTTACACAATAAAAAGACAGGCATAGAAATGTTTCACAATAAACATGTACATGTAGGTATATATACACTTTGTAACATACTGATGTGGTTTTGAAAGGAATCAGAAAATTGATGCAATTGATAGCTGGATTATTGTCACATTAGATCTAGAGTGGTTTTTCAGGTTTCAAAAGTGCAGTAATAACCCCTATGCCTTTCAGTGTTCAGGGCAACGTCTCATTAAACCGTTATAAGTACAAGTTCGCCGACATCCCGTTAAAATGTGTGTATTAAGTTTAACATGCGTTTCAATGAGATGTTGGTGAACTTGTTCTTATGACGGTTTCGTGAATCGTGCCCTGATTGCTTGGAATATTGACAATGCTTGCAAAAAGGAGGCGCGATAGCTCAGTCGGTAGAGCAGTGGTCTCGTAATTCGGTGACCCGGGTTAGAAACCAAGGCGATGCGCTAGTGCCCTTTGGTAAGGCATTAATCCCCACTACCAGGTCCCTTGGAGAGGACCTAAAGCCGTCGGCCGACTGGTTGCTTACTTACAAGCATTTATGCTTTCTTAGCAGTCAGGTTAAATAACCATCACATCCATCACATCCAAAATAATAGACAAGCATTAAAGAGGAAATACTCTAAAACTGTAATATCACAATGTCACATTTTCCCCAGACCTCATTTAACTAATTTAAGTGTCCCAATCACCAAAATATTTTGTTCTGTATGGTAGGGGTTCCTTGTAGTTATACAGAGACCAATCCGTGTCAGAAAATATTTCTACTATGGTATTCTATATTTACAAGATAGCTCCGTACTATTTCTCACCTTTACTAGAACCCAGATATCTCTATGCCTGTCATCATCAGCTCGAGATATCCCGCTATTTGAACTGCATGTATCCCAATCGCAAATTATCCATTTAATTCACGTCTTCATCAGCCCGAAGTTGCAATTAGCGGGATATTTGGTTGAGATAATCATCCCAAGATATCTTGGACTAGTTTGCAAAATATCCCGCTATTTGTCCGGTGCGTTTTCACCAGCCCGAAGACTCGCACTATGCGCGAATGCTGAGCAAAATATCTCGAGCTAATTTCTCGACCTCAAGTTTCAAGTTTCGAGGTCAAGTCTCGAGCTGATGAAGACGCGATTTGTATAACTTCGGGATTATTTACCAAATCAGAAATAGTGGGCTATATTTGGCAATCTCGAGCTAATGAAGACCGGCCTATTGTTAGTATTATAGAGAGAGGAGAGCTTCAGAGATACTTGCATCGTCCTTTGACTCGACTCAAAACATCCTGACTCCTTTGTGACCAGCTGATCTAAGCCATTTGATGCTAAGCACTGTTTTTCTGCACAAATTGTTTGAATTCGCTCTGCTTCAAAGGCCTTCAAAAGGGGATTCTAGAATTATACTTGCCTCAAAAAGCTCATACTGCATTCTTGAGATGTTTCCTTTGAAAAGAGAGTCACTCAACCACAAAAAGATTTGTAGGAAAAGTTTTCTCCTATTATTATGACAGGATTTGCACCATTTGATTGAATGCAATCGTAGAATTTGGCCCGCACCAATAAAGTGCCCCTCACCTTATTTATTTCATTTAATTTTGTTTATTGATGTATTAAAGGTACTATGTCCCATTTGCAGGCCAAAAAATGAAAAAGTTAAAATTCCAACTGCATTTGAAAGATAATACTAATTTAGAACTTCCCTAAAAAAGGTGGGGCTTGAAAATGTCTTCAAGTGGGAAAATAACGACTATTAGTTGTCAAATCGACTTTAGGGCTATAGAGCCCAAAAGTAATAGTCTTGATTTTCAGACAATTGTACCGAATGGTCATACGTTTTATGCTGCGCAAAGATTCAATCAGTTTAATCTTGGCCATCACAAGAAGTGGGTTATTGATGTAGACAAATGCTCATGTACCCTTTACAACTCTTTTCATGTATGTTATTACCAAAGAAGAAAAAAAGCCAGTCAGTCACTCAATAGTGTCTGACAGTGAAGTCCAGCAAGTAAACGGGTTTCCTTGCATAATTTGAAAATGAGGACACTGCTAACGTTTAAATTTCACAGATAGGACATACATGACATATTCATAATTCCTTCAAAGTTCTACAGCATTTGAGGTTGGCTGCAAAAGGGACATAGTACCTTTAATCTTCCACATTCCAGTTTAAAAACATGCAAATACAAAATAATGTACATTTTACGATGAAATACAAAGGAATACTGAAAGAAACAAATGTACACAAAAGAAACATACGTGACACAAGGGGGAAACAATAGTAAACCAGTATGCTGATGGGGAAAAACAAAAGCAGAGTTACTTGTCAGGGTTAATCCCTAGAATGATTCTAACATCACATTTTTTAAACATTGTAAAAAAAGGGGGGGGAGGGGCGGGCAATTCACTGAAACATGACCATTACTGGGCTATAAAGAAGGAATTTCTTCCCACCGGGTACCCATTTACTACACCTGGGTGGAGAGTGGCAAATGTAGATTAATGTCTTGCCAAAGGACATTAGTGGCACAGTGGGACACAAACCTTGAACCATGTGATCCGCAGTCGAGCGACTATTCATTAGATGGCTAGAGGAATATAGCTACAGTACATGTACATGTACTGTACATGTATGTTAGCAAGCACTGTGGGAGCACCACATACATGTAGATCTGTAGTTAACAAAATAATATGACATTTGCAAGCTGTGAAATTCATAACCTCATACACACACACACAAACACAATATTATGTTGATATATAAAATATGTTGACGTGGCCTCTGCTTTCTTTTTGTCTCCATAACTGTCGCCAAAAGGCAGGTCGATAAAAATGCTGACGGGGAAACGCACCCCCCCCCCCCCCCCCCCCTCATCATTGTACCTGCACTTTTATGTCCATGTTACTACTATACAATTGCTGACATAAGAGTATATACCGGTAAGCATATGTAGAGGCCATTGACAATATGTACTGGTATTTATGTATGTTGGTTTAAAAATGCAAACAAAGAAACTATCATTTCTGAAGTGCATCCTTGCGGTTAAAAAAATCCATGAATTGTGAAATTATATTACATGTACCGGTAGGTAATATAATATGTTAGGCAGGGAAAAAATTAATATTTATTTTTTGGGGGCTACTTTTCAAGCTTGCCTGCATGAAAATAACATTCTAAAATTTGTTTTGCATTGAACTCTATACAAATTTACAGGGCTCTTTTCTGATTTTCGGGGGCTCTTTTGGGCATTTCGGGGGCTATTTCGCCCCGAGCCCCCGTGTATTTTTTTCACTGATGTTAGGTAATGGTATATAGTAAGTAAAAGATTGGGATGAAATGAAATGTAAAATCTTAGATTAAAAAATAGTCTGAAAATGCCAATTTTATTTTAAAGATATATATTAAAAATATTTTTCAGATACAATATTGCCCAAGCAGAATACCGCCCCACTTATTTCTTTCTTCTTCTTTTTTGTTGTTGTTGTTGTTTGTTAGGGGGGGGGGGGTTATTTGACAATGTTTATTTGTGACTGCCATAGCAACATGCAAATATTTCTCCAACTGTGGAGGCAAGATTTTTCTCTTGTGTAGAGAGCATTTACATTTTTTGATAGTTCATTATAAATTGAAGGAAAAAATATTATCTGAAGATCATATTTGAGTGACCAATAGTGAGAGCAAACAGTGGCATGAACGGCCTGCCATAGTTAAGTCCAACTTAAAGTCAATCTTAGTCTTTGTGAAACACTCCCCTGTACATACATTAAAGTCACTGCCCATCGCAACGACACCTACATGTTTGGTAGCGCGTTTGAACTCCATACTCCGCAGACGACCACAAACAAATCAATACTTCATTGTTTATTGTTTGTGATGGTGTAATCAATTACACAATACATTCAAGGGCATTTGGAATCAATAATATCTTGTTATGTCATGTAAGTTTCACCTAGATAATAATAGGCTTGCCATAAATGCCATTGACCCATGCACTGACCTTGTATAGTTGTTAGAGATGGAGATGCTTTGAGGCTAATTGTGTGCTAGCCCTTGCACTTTAAAGGTATCGTTCAACAATGTTAAATCTGAGATGCACGGCCCTACGTATTATCAGTGTCTGTACGTGATATGGTGTTATATTGAAGCCCTAAAAAAAAATTGCGCTTCAAACTGTTAAAAAAAGTATAAACCTTTGAGTGACCAGTTTTACCATACTAATTTTCCCCAATAGACTGCAGTGTTATGAAAACCGTTTGGCAAATGCAAAATTTGATTTCGATTTTCAATCATAATATCTTGATAATCAGACAGGCGATCGGCTTGTAAAAGTCATGGGGTTCCTGACTGACCTAAAGGTTTATAATTATCATTGCAGCATGAGCTAAATCAAGGATTGTTTTAAAGGATCTAAGACAAAGTTACCGGATCCCTTTAATATTGAGATTCTTATAAGGGCTTGAAAGCTTCTTGTAAAAATAGCTGGCCTGCTTTGATCAAGTTTACCCAAATTCTATAAGTTTGTATCCTTGCATTCATACATCTTTCTATAGGAATCATATGATGCATAATAATATGATGCATAATAAATAGCTGGATGCTTTTTATGACATACCGGTACTGTATATCTCCAGTTCAGAATTCATTAGCCCATATATATTTATTTTTATGCCTGAACAGACGAACGATCTGATTTGTACGACTGAATTATAACAGCCATAGTACTTCTCCGCACCTGAAAAGTCACTCTGTACATTATGGCATTCATGCATGCATGCTGTGCTATTCTATGCCCTTTCCTATTGATGCCTCTCTGATTTGGACGAGTGAATCTTTTATTAAGTTTTAATAAGTGGCGTACGTTTCCCTTGACAACCATATTTGCGATTATCGATCTACGTGTGTACGTGTGTTTTTTCGTTTGTATTCGGTATTTGTTTGTCACAGCTCAAGGTTAATATCGTAACAGGTTTATTCATTTGGAGAGTCTGAGCGACAAATACAGACTAATAAGTCATACAGTATACATCTTTGCTGCTGTGTATGCACATACCCGGTAAACATATTAGCCTATTAACAGGTGTAATATAGCAAACAATGACAATAGAAGTCCCATTTATATGTATATGTATATACTTTTGTTGAAAAGAAAAAACAATATTTTCAAATTCAGTCTTTCAGTCTTTATTTTCACTCTCAATAACAGCAACATACATAGAAACAACAGAGCATCATCAATATATATCAATAGATCAATACAAAGCAGTTTAATAGACCAAAACAAATTTATGAGAATGAGGGGTCCCCCCAAAAAGCAAGTAGTCTACTACCTTGACTCCCAAATTAACAATTAAAGGGAAACAACAGACAAACAATAGAATAAGTCTGGCCTTTGTCTGTGGGGGTCTATAGGCTACAGTACATGTTTATGGATCAACTCTCTGCTTTTCAACCGTAGTAATATTGAATAGATCTACTAGTACCATAGTTACAATGTATTCAATAGGCCTATATACATGTATATGTTACTATTTTGTTGTAAAGAAAATTCAGTATTTTCAGGTCTAGTGTTTATCCGGTAGGATGCGACCGTCATTGTTGGTCAAACAGTTTTTGAGCCTCAAGTAATGCCTGGCTGGAATGCTCCCCAGGGAGTGGAGATTGTACACACAGTGTGTGCGGGCAAGTATTGAATCTAATGACCTGGGTAATAGTATAAGCACTTTAATAGAAACATTTGTATTAATGGCATCATTTAACAATGTTAAATCTGAGATGCATGGCCCTACTGTACGTGTTATCAGTGTCTGTGATATGGTGTCATATTGAAGCCCTAAACAAATTGTGCTTCAAAATGATCATGAAGTGCCTCAAAAAAGTAAAAATCTTTGAGTGACCGGTTTTAACATACTCATTTTTACCAATAGACTGTAGTGTTATAAAAACGTTAGAAAAACAAATTCTGAAATTTCTAATTCCAATCATAGAAAACTTGATAATCAGACAGGCGATTGGCTTGTAAAAGTCATGGGATTCCCGACTAAAGGTTTATAATTATGATTGCAGCATGAGCTAAATCCAGGATTTTGTTTCAGAATCTGATGCGATGTTACCAAGTCACTTTAAACTTTAAAGTATACCTATCACCTGTGTATAGCAGGTATATATACCGGTAGCTAGAATATACCTGGCATTCTGTCGGTAAACAATTAAGAAGTATGAAGAAAATGAAGGATAACATAAAGCCCAACCCTTCCTCACAGAGATGCAGAAGCGTGATCACTCAATACAGTGCTTAGCTCAAGCTGATGAACTCTTGTCTTGGATAGTCATGAATGTAACATTTGCTTCACATTTTATTTGGCATGCTCGCTCGTTTCGAGATGTTTTTGTGCTCTTTTCCAACCTGCGTTTCATTTAATCTGTCGACTCTCAGGAAACTGACTATCTCAAACCAGTCTCCTAATGCTCCTTCAGCAGCAAGAAATAAAGCTAGAGACAAAAAGAGGTGAAAAGGTTCTGTTGAAACGGGCGGCGGAAAAAGGCGTGAGTCATTTGGCAGGATGCCTTTATCGTGACTTTTCTGTTTAGCATCTTCCTTTGGGTCCATTTTACACGTCAAAATTCCTGAATTTATGTGATATTTGCTTGGTGTGATTTCATATTTGTACAAGTGTATGTTAGAGTGTTTGTAAGGGAAGGTTGTAATCTGTATTTGCCTGCTATTAGCCTTCATGAATATGTCATTTTGATGACTGTCCAGTCTACAGAGCTTCCATGTTGAGCATACCAAGTTCCAATTTTAAAGTGTAAATATGGATTAGGGATCATTTTCATTTTTCATTTCAACAAGATGCAATTCCATGAGCTCTACTTTTCAGTATATATTTATAGGAATTTCAGAAACACAATGTTCGTATAGAGCCAGGAGGGCCTTGGCTTGTATCATTTTACACACAGTTAATACCCTTCTGGTTCCAAACAGATGATAATACTGCAAGTTGCAACTCGTAAATTCCTCTGTCATCTCTGACATATTTCTAAAGATTGAGTCATTGTTAACAGAGAATATAAAAAAATTAAATTAATAAAAGAGAGAGTACCGGTACCCAAATACTAAAATAAATTGGCCGGATTAATAAATATAAAGGCTTTTTATATTTCCCTGTCCTGGTTACTTTATGAAGATATTTATATATTGGGGGGGGGGGGGGGGCAAATGCAATCCACTTAAAATTGAGTAAAATAGTCTGTGGAAGGCCTAATGTTAATAATCATCATTTATTTTTCTGTTTATCTTAACAGGTTCCTGGTCGCTTTTTCTTCTGAATCATGAGACAAAGGACTTGGGATTGATGGAATGGATGGATTCAAGATTTTCCTGTAATTTGGAGAGATTTTAGTCACATTTCAGTGGAGAAGGGATCAGACTGGTACATCAAATCAGTTTAAGGATAGACTGGTACGCCTTTCTCAGGGGATACATGCCATCAGTCCAAGCTGTGGAGTTTTAAAGGAATTGGATAGAGACTGGTAAACATCCAGAACTCTAGTCAGAGTGGTGACCATTTTTTGGAAGTACTACACCCATTCAAACCTATGCAGTGCGTGTTCTGCAACTGTGCAAAGAAGGGATTAGGCTGGTGCCGGAAGAAGAGGAAAATGCCCGCGATGGAGGAGGAGAAAAAGACGAGACCGCTCTTGGGCGGTCTGTCATGGTTACCGATCAGTACTGGACTTCTGGCGATTTTGACATGCGTCGTAACGTAAGTTTTTAATTCATTATTTTTGTTATTCAGTTTTTCATACGATAGGCTGTTTTTGTAATACCTACTGCATATCTCTTTTTTGAGGTGGGTTGATACAACATCCTGTTACGAATGATTGTCGCATAGTGACACCTTCAAAGAAAACCATAACTATCTATGTGGTTTTATAATTGTTCCAGGATTATTTGCATGTAAAGAGGGTTAGTACAGTAACATTTCATACAAAAATTACACAGTTTTTTCATCAACTTTCAACAACGTTTCAAAGTCACTCCAACATTGTCCCATTGAAAAGTATTTTGTATGGCCTCCAAAGATTTAGGCCATTGAAACCATTAGTGTCACAAATCCTTAAACCCTTTCATTGCTAAATCTTCTAAAATCCCTCCAAAGTTGTCCCATTGAAAATTGAAATGTATCTTGTCTAACCTCCAAAAAGCTAGGCCAATGACAGACCCCAAATTTCAGGGTAGTAAAGAATCATATTTCTTATTTCTGTGTCAAGTTGGCCGATGATGAATTCAGTTGTCATCAGCCCGAAGCCAGACATGACTGCCCTCATTTTGGGGTGATTTGTCCTCAGTTTTTCATCAGTTTTTCATCACTTTATCCTTGTCTACCTAACTGATACTTTCCCTATTCTCATATTTCTAGTCATTAGGTATCTTTCTTCCCCCCCCCCCTCAAATAATAAAATGATAATAATCAGAGAGAGAGAGAGAGAGAGAGAGATGCACTGTACCCTCTTGATCTGACATATGTAATTTGCATTTTTTAAATTTTACTTGTAATCTCTTTTATGCAGTGATTATTTGGCTCTACAGGCTGTCAAATAAATATCCCTATCTTTTGGGGGTTCTTTCTTTTTTCTCTCTCTTTCTCTCTCTTTTAAGTTTATCCGTTCTTAAATATGTCTAAAATCTCCTCTCTATAGCCTTTTATTTTTTTCTAATTTTCTCTATATTCCATCACTATCTCTTCCTTCCAGTTTGACTCTCTCTTTCTCTCTTTTTCACTCTTTCTGCTCTACCTATCAATCATTCCCACCTCTCTCCACTCTCTCTATCTCTTTCTATCTCTCTCTCTCTCTATCTCTCTCTTTCTCTCTCTCTCTCCACTCTCTCTATCTCTCTCTCTCTCCACTCTCTCTATCTCTCTCTCTCTCCCTCTCTCCTCCCCTCTCTCTCTCTCTCCCTCTCTCTGTCTCTCTCTCTTCTCTCTTTTTCTTATTCTTGCTCTTCCCCTCCCCTCTCACCCTCTCTCTCTTTCTTTTCTTCTCTTTCTTTTTGTCACTTTCTTCTCCCTTCCTTTTCCCTTCCTCACTCCTCTCTTTTCCCTTCCTCACTCCTCTCTTTTCCCTTCCTCACCCCTCTCTTCCTCTCTCTTTCTCTTCTTATCCTTTATTTTCTCTCCCTTCTTCACCCCTCCCTCCCTTCCTTCCCCCATTCATCTCCACCCCATCCCTCTCACTCTCTTTCCACAAGTAGGTCATATAGGAAGATGAAGATCAATGATAGGGGTGTAGTATTACGAGATGGTCACCCGAGATAACCTCCTTTCTCAAAACCGCTTCTCCTGTCTCCTTCAAAATTTAGTCGTTTTTCGGGGAAGAAAGCAAAGACTTCCAAGTTTCAGAATCAAAGTAGAAAGATTCTTGTCAAGTACAAATATCTAGAACAATCACACATTGTGCAATCAGTCAGGGAACTTAAAGCCTAACTGCACTATAGCTACTTGCGTGTCTATACAGCAAACAATGCCTAATCGATGCCTGTTGATCCCCCGTGATGCCCTTTTTCTCATGTTAATTGAGAGCTGATTTGATGAGATAACGACCTGCCAGTGACCTTGCAGGGAGGTCTAATCCCTCCTGGCCAAACTAGTGCAGACAGTCTTTAATATCACAGAAGCAAGCTTAAGTTTAGATATCTTTATAAACAGTCACACATTTTTAAAGGAATGGGGGGGGGGGGCTGGAGTGATATCTGTCCATGGATGCCAATGATCAGAAGAAAAAATTAGCAAACAAGAAATAAATACATGTACACCTGTATGTGGTTTTCAATTATCTAGAATAGCAACATACTGTACATGTATTTGTATAAAGCGTGGACTTCCTATCCTTGAATGTAGGTTAGAAATGACATCCTGTAGAGTTGTGTATTATCAATATTATCTGTCACATTTAAAAGGTCATCATGTACTTTTGATTGTAATTTGTTTTCATTTAGATATTGTAAAGTAGTATTTTTCATTGTTCCCAACAGTTTGGTGTCACTGTCAGTGAACATTGAAGATTATATGTCAACTTTATCTCTTTCTTTCCTCATCTCTACTCCATCTCTCTCTCTCTCTCTCTCTCTTTCCCTCTCGCTCACTCTGTCTGTCTACATGTATCTGTCTGTCTGTCTGTGTTTCTCTCTGTCTGTCTCACTGTCACTGTACAACTCTTTTAGACTTTGTAATTGTAAGCTCACTTTTTTTCTGTCTGTACGTTTCTCACTCCTGTTTTAACCTATTTGGAGGCTTTATACCAGTACCGTCCCCTCTCTCTCTCTCTCTCTCTCTATCTCTATCTGCTTCCCACTATTTCTCCTCTCTCTCTCTCTCTCTCTCTCTCTCTCTCGATCCCTCCCTCCCTCCCTCCCTCCCTCTCTTCTTTATCCCTTCTCACCATCTCTCTTCCTACATACTATATATGCAACTGTATACATCGCTTTCTCCTCCTCCTCCTCCTCCCCCTCTCCTAAGTCTCCTTCTCGTCCTTCTCCTCCTCCTCCTCCTACCTCCTCCCCCTCCTCCTCCTCCTCCTCCTCCTCCTCCTCCTCCTCCTCCTCCTCCCCCCCCCTCTCCTAGGTCTCCTTCTCGTCCTTCTCCTCCTCCTCCTCCTCCCTCTCCTAGGTCTCCTTCTCGTCCTTCTCCTCCTCCTCCTCCTTCTCCTCCCCCCCCCCTCTCCTAGGTCTCCTTCTCATCCTTCCACATCTTAATCCATCTCGCTCTCTTCCTCCCCTCCAACAGATCTCTCATTCTTCACCTGGCTACAGTATCCAAAGTTTACCTCCAAAGTAGGTGAAGAACCTTGTATCAGGGGGCAATGACTCTCAAACTTGACCATTCAGAGGTCAAAGGTCAAAGGTGACAGATTTACTGAGACTTGCTTTTCTGTCAGTCGGTCCTGCTTTTGAAACATCAAACTTTCTTTTCCAATTATACTCTAGCTATCTCAAATATCGTTTCCGAAAGAGCCAGAAGGGTGTTAAAACTCTTTGTAAAATGATACAGTTGCCGGTACTGCCTCTTCTTAATCTCAGCAGACGACTCATTTTGTTACGGAGGGAATAGGTTGAGAGAATTGGGGTCAGAATAGCCCTTTTATCCTTTCAGCAGCTTTCTTCTGAACCTCAGTGAATTCTGATGCAAGTAGAAAGTAAATGAATAACTGAATAAACTAAAGTAATACCATCTGTGCCCCATGTCAAAAAGACTTATAGTTGATGCCACTCACGTTCTGTATTTTGTCTTTTCCCATTCGACCAATAGGGGCAGTGCGTGGTTTCAGTTGTGGCTGTACATTTAGATTGAAATACTGAGGCACTTACATATCGTCAAACATAATTTGGAGTTCAAGTTGTCCCAGGTCCAGCTTCAGTTCAAGTATCTGATGTAAATTCTGTACTAAATTTAGATATCAAAAGCGATTCAGAAATAAAATCGGATCTTAAATGGTAGCTGTTCCAGCGATAGCTTGTGCATGTATTTCCAACTAAGGCATTGTCAAACAGAATTTGTTTCTGTGCATGCTTTCTCTCATGTTTCTGCAAATCCTAAAGTACAAAAGCTCAGGAATACCGTAGAGATTATTTTCAATACAACCCTCTGTAAGGTGCCAGTCCCATTTCACTGATAAAATTGGTCTCCCAAACTTTATGTGGAAATGGTATTGTTCAGTGGTGCTTATCTCTGAAATTATGCCAAGAGCCTTCACATTTCATTCTTTCAGATTAATAAAACAAATCTGAAGAATTGTGGTACAACTGTAGAGGCCATGTTTCAGGAGACTGATTAGATTGTCATTGTTATCGGTCATATGGGATCATGACAACCCATAGAAAACAGGCACCTTGAATTCATTATTTTTTTTACTGAGGGTCCTTTTCCAGCAACATTTTCAAGCTTTTTGCAATGTAAAACACACCTGGTATGGTAATCGTCAAATGGAAGAGGAATTTTGAATCCTAATCCTTTGAAAATGGCATTGCCTATTTCATGCTCCATATATTTTTTTTATTTTTGGCACATTGCATTATGTTTCATTTTGGACATTTCACACTTTTGTCATGATGATAGAAGTTACATGTGTAGGTTCACACAACAATCTGTGAACTTTAAGTTTAGGTCTTGGTTGCAATTTTTGAATTTACAGGTACAGGGTATCTTGTAGTTAGGGACCATGCAGGTGCAGTCATGGTTTCGAAGGTTAAACCATTAGCCCCCTGTCCACACACAACATTTTCCGTGACTAATCATGATTAGCTATACCGTTTCGCGATAGTGATACCGTTTCGCGATAGTTTTACGACCAAAATTGTAGGTGTGGACGCTCACTAACGATACGTCGTATAACGAAACTAGTCTAACGAAACGCAGGTTTGGGCATCGTTTCGAACTGAAACTCAATAAAGAATCACGCCTAATCACGGAAATGTTGTGTGTGGACAGGGGGACCCCCTGGGGGAGTGTAACTAGTGTAACTAACTGGGCGGGGCTTAACGTGACCTCGAGCGAAATGAGACCAGACCTCTTATCACTATCGCGAAACTCTATAAAGAATCACGGAAAATGTTGTGTGTGGACAGGGGGCATTTTATACGATGATTCTTTAGTGACGACGTTTCTTGTGTGTGGACATCCTGGAATTTATACGATGATTCTTTATACGACGTATCGTTATAGAGTTTCGCGATAAATTGTTTTGTGTGTGGACACGCTGTAGCAGTCTTTAAGTTTAGTGTTATAAATATGAACAGCAGGGGGGCCGGGGGGGGGGGGGGGGGGGGGGAGACTCACTTGAAGGCATACTGTATGTACATGTTTGTGCTATTTGGCCACAATGAACTTTTAGATTATGCTAGCTTGCAGAAAATGATTGCTTCCCGGGTGGTAGTTGAAAACTTTGACAACTTGTGGTCTATGTGAGTTGAATCCTTTGACTACTTGTGGTCAGTATGAATCCTAGTTGTTAGGGGATTGATGTTGAAAACTTCAAACTTCAAATTTCAAAGTTTTTGAGAACCTTAAAGGTAAAGACCAGTTTGGAAACGCCCCCCCTCTCAAAAAATGAAATGGAAGCTCTTATTACCAATCATGTGAAAGAATATGTTTTGACTAATATGTGATCATACAAATTTTGCCGAGAAACCGCCTACTAATTGATATATTTGGTAAATTATTATATCTATTTGGACCTGATAGATATAACGCACGTGTCACGCACGTGTGTGTAGTCCCATATACATCTTTCTGTGTACAGTGCTTGTAACTTTACCAAGACTGGGCCAAATTTCTTATCATTTTGATGATTCCAGAACCTTGCAGTACACACCAATACTTATATGCTAGATGATCAACCTTTTCTGATCGATTCCACAATGTTTCTTTCACAACGCAATCGCATGACCATAACTGGTCTTTATCTTTACAGTGGTACGAGTGTTAAAAACTTTGATGTTTTGCAAACTTAAAGTTTAAAGCTACAACGGGCCTGTGTGAATGTACTTGTAGCTATGCATTTTCACCAGAGGGCCAAGTTCATGTGTCAGTACCTGCAAAGGCTCAAATTCCATGAATTGCTTTCGATCCCTGACACTTTTCAGTTATTCATTCCTGAATACCGAACATATCAAAGAGAATTGGCTGTGATGACATTTGAGTTGATAAGTAGGCAGTTTATTCTGGAAGTCTGCATGGGGATTCACACTTTTTCTCTTTAGAGGTGTCATGGGGCATGTTTATGCTCAACTCTTTCTGGCCAGAATCAGGCATCTGTTACGCGTTTAGTTCAAAACACGGTTGCGTCCTTTCTCACTTTTGTAGAATCACCGAAAAAAGGCGATCACGATCACCGATCGTAAACTCACAAAAAGGTGCGTTTAAATGGGGTCAACGCACTGACCTCTAGTGGGTCTACATAGCATGCACAGTGCAGGTTTGCGAACCCAGTGAGAATTGCCTGGAGGAGCCAGAGAAGTGAGCATACATGTAAACAGTACACCGTGGAACTTCGATTACGATGAGCGTTTACGATGTGCGTTTCAAATCGCTCATTCTGCCTTCAAAGTTGAGCTTAAATGCACCCATGGTCTAGTGGATACATTGTCGGACTGACTGATCACAGGGTTTGTGATTAGAGTCCCGCTGCGGTACTAATGTCCTTTGCCAAGTCATTAATCTACATTTAAATTTGCCACTCTCCACCAAGGTGTTTTAAAATGGGTACCAGCAGAAATTTATTCCTTAAAATGCTTGAGCGCTATTATGGCAACCATTCTGAAGCCAGGGTATTAATAAAAATACAGTGCCGAGAGTGACAATGTGCCGGACATGAGTGCTATACAAGAGTCCACTTTCATTGTTCTTCGTTTTATTATTATCATCATCATCATCATCATCATCAATCATAATTTTTCAATGCTTTATTGCAATGCAGGGGGTCTACACTGGGAGACCGGTGTATTATAAATCATATCTCAGCCATATAGAGAGCCATTGTGAGACTTTCAACCCCTTGCATTGACATTGAGGCATATCGTTGGCCTCCCCCCCCCCCCCCCCCCCCCCTCCCCCAAGAAGGGTGTAAGAGCTGTCCGCTGTCATGAGGCCTGTCCTCATCAGCTCGAGATTGCCAAATATCCCGCTATTTGAAGTATCCCGATCGCAAATTATCCAGTTAATTTGCGTCTTCATCAGCCCGAAGTTGCAATTAGCGAGAGATTTAATTGGTTGAGATAATCATCCCGAGATATCTTGGGCTAGTTTGCAAAATATCCCGCTATTTGTCCGGTGCGTCCTCACCAGCCCGAAGACTCGCACTATGTGCGAACGCTGAGCAAAATATCTCAAGCTAATTTCACGAGCTCGAGTTTCAAGTTTTTAGGGCAAGTCTCGAGCTGATGACGACGCAATTTGTAACTTCAGGATTATTTCCCAAATCGGAAATAGCAGGTTATTTGGCAATCTCGAGCTGATGAAGGCAGGCCTAGTTGGAGTAGTGACCTTCTTGCTGTCAGCCAATGGTACCGTGTTGACAAATACATATGGAGGCGTTTGATGAAAAAGACAATCAAAACAAAAATGTTATCACTAGCATGTAATTGTGGTAACTATTGACCTTTGGTTTATGTTTTGATTGAGCATTGCGAACTTTCATTTTCTTTTGTATGCATGATTTAAGGCAATTTCCTCCCATAAATCCTTCCACTCTGTGCTAATTACCTAAATGCAGAAGCCTGCTGTTTCCTAGTTTTTTATTTAAAGGTAAAGACCAGTTTTGGAAACGCCCCCCCTCTCAAAAAATGAAATGGATCTCTTATTACCAATCATGTGAAAGAATATGTTTTGACTAATACGTGATGATACAAATTTTGCTGAGAAGCCGCCTACTTATTGATATTTTTGGTAAATTATTATAGCTATCTGGACCGGATTCATATCGCGCACGTGTCGCGTAGTCCCATATACATATTTCTGTGTAGAGTGCTTGTAACTTTACCAAGACTGGGCCAAATTTCTTATCGTTTTGATGATTCTAGAACCTTGCATTACACACCAATACTTATATGCTAGATGATCAACATTTTCTGATCGATTCCACAACGTTTCTTTCACAATGCAATCGCCTGACCATAACTAGTCTTTATCTTTAAATGGTGGTTATTTCTTAAGTTCTTAGAATTAAATAAAGTTTGAAATCAGAAGGGAGGGAAGCAGGGGTTACATGGTAGCTGGGCTTTGAAGTTTGATGGAACTTTTACCAGTGAAAAACATTTTTCTGAATGGTTAATAAATGTTTGATTTCAACTTCATTTTATTTCATTTCAAATGCATCACAAGTGTAGATTAATGTCTTTCCAAAGATATTAGTGACGCAAAGGGACTCGACCCGCAGACGATGTGATCCACAGTCCTGTGACGCATACAGTAGACCACGACACTTCTACATTTTTAAACAATGCTGCCCACGTATATTTGTACATGCAGCCACAGTTTAACTAATATAACGCTTGAGATCCCTTTAACCTTGTTGAAGCCTACGAAGCGTGAGATGACTCAGCAGATCCAGGTTAAACCAATTAAAACATAGCCAAATTAAAAATGAAACAATAGGTTAAAAGATTAACGCTCTAACACACTTTCATCCATCTGATTGTTTTGTTTTAACCACAAAGTGATCAGGCTTTCCTACATGAATTGCATCCTTCCTTTTTGTTAAAGAGTAGTGTCGTGGGAGTAGAGTAGTTAATTGTTGCTAACAACACATATTTTCTTGCTGAGGCGTGTCCCGGGGGCGTGTCTTTACAAACACCATTCTTTCCGTGTGAGCCCCCTGTACCGTGAGCACTGAACGATGAACTGCAAATACAGTCTAAAATACCAATAATACGCAACTAAAATTTAAAATGGTTCATTACAATGTAGAGGTGTCGTGGTCGAGTGGATACGTCAACGGACTGTCAATCACAAGGTCTGCGGTTGGAGTCCTGTGGGGGCACTAATGTCCATTGGCAAGACATTGATCTACATTTGCCACACTCAACCCAGGTGATGTAAATGGGTACCTGGCAGGAATAAACGGACAGATTGATTTTTTTTAAAGTTCATGGGAGCAAAATGGAAGCTCTAGAAAGCTTAAAACAAGATTTCTCCCTTTCTTTTCTAACAGAAAGGGATACTGTCAACACCGACATAAAATAATTCTTTGTCTACAGTCATGGTTTTTGTGAAGCCACAAATGATGAGATAGACCAAGGCCAAATGCTTTGGAACCATATTTTATTAAATGCTCTTCATTTTCATGGCTTCCATCCAATCACCCATACTTCTTTTAGTTCTCTTTCTATTTGGTGAATTGGTTTGATTTCTTCCACTGAATTGAGTCGCGTCTCCTGCGGAAAAGTTTATAAGGTCGTGTCAAAGGGCACCCCCAGGTCGTATCCAGTTCCCCCTTTTGGGATGTTGAACTCTGGGGAGTAGTTGAAAAGGGAAATAAATCTGTTGTGTTTTGGAAGTCGAGGGTTGTTCTTGACATTGAGTTTAGCCACATGTTCTAGTCGTCAACTTTATAACTACATATAGGCCTATATTTTTATGTTCCCTCCTCTCCTAATTTCTCTTTTAATTGTCTCTATTCTATTCTCACCTCTCTCCTCTCTCTTGCTCTCTCTCTCTCTCTCTCTCTCTCTCTCTCTACCTCTTGCTTCATGGTAATTCTAAGCCCATTTACATTGCAGTAAATTACTATTCACACTACTGGAAAAACCCATAATTCTGTTTTTTTATCATATTTTTTTTTCCTTCAAAATAACTGTACTATATGGTCCTTTTGTAATTCACTAGCAAACATGAAGCATAACAAAAAACAATAATTCTCTTGTGACAAATTACAGTGAAACTTGCAGAGGCAGGGGCAAGGGGGCAATATCCTTGCAGCACTTGACCTAGGGTCATTTGAGGTCAATCCCGTTTCCTCCCCTAATCCCCCCTCCTCCAATCGGAAGTCTCGCTTCCTCCGAAGGAAATCGTATATCTCTGACCAGATTGTACAGGGTGTAAATTGGCTTGTCCTCGCGCCCAGTCTTCGATTTTCATATTTATGGTTTCCTATACCACTTTTGATATTTCCTGTGTAAAATATATTGCACTGTTATAACAATTTTGCATGCATCGTAAAAGAAGATTGGTTTGGAAACTATAAGAGTGCAATCCACTCTCTATTGTGTCTTTAATCTGTTTCATATGGGGATGTGGTAGTCTGACCTCCAGGCCCAGTTGTTTTTTTACTCTAGATAAGACAATATATATTTGTCTTTCTTTCAATTGTCACATCGAGCAAAAAATTAGATTACACATAACACATCACACTTTAACAATGCAAAAACAAATTATGGCAATGATTAAAAAAATAAAAAAAATAAAAGAATGATGAGGAGACCCTGGTAAAATCAATCAATAACTGAGTCAGGAGTAAGTAGGCTAGAATCTATAATTTGTTCATGTGTGAACTAAAAGTAAATGAACTTCAGGCCGGGCACTAGCGAGATTCTGGCTGCAATTAAAGTTGCGTCATGGACAGATTTTTATCTGATTCTGTTATATGTCCCATGTTCTGTGTTGTACAACAAAGGTCAGTGGAGTGCATGCTTTGTATTACACAATCAATACATCTTGCGATAACGTATTAAATTCTTTCTATTGTCTAAAGCAATCGTCTGTCTGTGAATAGATACTCTGCAGTCACCTATTTAATCTCTGTTCTCAAAATAGTGAATTGTCCGTCGTCCAATTGATTTAAGCTTCGGAGCAATCTCGGCATTGACAGATGCGTCTAGATGATGCAAGTCTCACAGACTTTGGAATTAAATCATTTTGATTATAGGGAACAGACTTAAAGGCCCTCTGTACTACTTGTAGCTACTTGCTCCCTCTATATAGAAACAATGCCTAATCGGTGACCATTGGTCCCCTTTGATCCTCTTTTTCTTATGTTAATTGAGAGCTGAGTTGATGAGATAGCCACCTGTCAGTGACCACCCTGGGTGGTCTAATCCCTCCTAGCCAAACTAGTACAGACGGCCTTTAAAGAGAAGGTTGAGTTCTGTGAAAAGTGAAAAAGATTTGGCGAGTTTTTAAATCTTTTTATGGAATATGGTAGTGTGGAAGAATGTTGCGGGAAAAATGTTTCCTAAAAAGGAATTGCTCTTCAAATGATCTCATATTAGAAATATGATAAGAAGTAGCTGAAGTGTTTGATCCTGATGTTCTTGCCACATATTTCTATGTGTAGTCCTATACACACATTTTTGTGTATACAGGCCTGATAATTACCTGATTTGTTTTTATTTAAAAAAAGAGAATTCCCAATTTTTTTCTCTTCCCAATTTGTGTTCTTCCCTCCCCCCCCCCCCCCCCCCCCCGATTTTACCCCTATTTTTCTCTATTTTTCCTTATTTTTCCTTATTTCCCCCAATCTTCTTACTCCAAAGGGGGGGGGGGGGATGTTGTATTAGATGCCTTTTTTTTTTTAAATTCCCCGAATCCTTTTTTTTTGTACTCACTATCACCCCTGTGTATAGCAGATGTGACCTTTACTAGATTGAGACAGTTTTGTATATCATTTTGATTATTCAAAAAACAGTACAATCAATTCTAATATGCTACATAATTATTCTTTTACAATTGCTTGCTGATAATTTATGTCACCCTACTATCCTGTGGCCAGAACAAAACTTTATCTGTAAGCTACATGTAGATAAATTAGTATTTCATAAGATAGCAATGGAGATAGTATTCGAGATGGTATCTCTTATCTTTTGCTGGTATATCAAAAGTAGAATAGACGTATTTACTTAGTTCATGATACCCACGAGTGGTTAAAGATAATGCACTTTAATTATGCAAACAAGGGCGGGCAGTGGCCTCTATCCAGTCAGCAAAAAAACGCAAAAGAAATTTTTTGAGTACAATGGTTCAACGATTTTAGTAAGCGAGTTTTTGCTTTATTTGATTATAAAGTCAGTTAGTTCGGTCATATAATATACTGTACATGTTGGTTAAGGTTCACATGCTTTATTTTCAATAGGTGTACTCGTATATCAGTTTGAAGTGTACCAATCACAGACAAAATAATTACTTATTGTATTTATTCATTTATTTATTTATTTATTCATGTCTTCTTTAAAAAGCAGGATAGGTTTTTCAGTTAAAAAGATGCTTTATAATGACACCCTGCTGCAACATCGGTATTAGGTTTGGCAAGAATGTATAAAATCAACCTCCATTAATTCTATCTGGCATCTTATGGGGATAATTTGTGTGTGTGTGATGGTTCAGCAATTTTGTAAGTAAGTCTTTGGTCAGTATTTAGATTAAAGGTCAGTCACTGTCTGTTTGTGTTCAGTGATATTGTATTTTCATTTAACCAATAGATTATTCATACCCTTGTAAATAATTTGATGTGTTTTCTAATTTGTTTAAGAATTGTATAATTAGATATGTATCATATAAGCTGCATGCAAATTAGCCAGACTCAGATGAGCAAAAGGATAAAAAGAGAAGAATTTATGAATCATCATCATTCTGATACATTTTGGGGTACATGTAAGTTCCCTCTAACCTAACCTCCAAGCTGCTTTTCCCTGTTTTTATAAATAATCAATAAAACTTGATTACCCGTCATAAAAACTTGTCAATATTTTGATAGCTCTTCTGACTGAAACTCTATACACATATTTGCCCTCAAACTTTCTTGTAAGTTGTACTAAAAAAGACATTAAATACATTAAAGGTTTACTATTGCAATGCATGTATCACTTTCTACGATCTGCTTTCTATTACTGTATATACATGCAGGAGTCATGTTTTCAGCTTGTTTTGGTTGACTTTTTACCTGTTCCTTACTACCATACCTTTTTCCCCCTTATTATCCTATTTCAAGCCCCAATGCAGATGATCCATGTCGTTATCTATTCATAATGACAGGCAATTTACTATCTGCACTTAGCCCATATAAATAGAAGTGTTGCTTGGTATGAATAGGTCTGTTTTCACTAGCTCAAGATTGCCATTAAATATCCCGCTATTTGAACTATCCGGATCACAAACTATCCAGCTAATTTGCGTCTTCATCAGCCCGAAGTTGCAATTAGCGGGATATTTGGTCGAGATTACTTGAATTGTCATCCCAAGATATCTTGGGATAGTTTGCAAAATATCCCACTATTTGGCAAAATATCCAGCTATTTGTCTGGTGCGTCTTCACCAGACCGAAGACTCGCACTATGCGCGAACGCTGAGCAAAATATCTCAAGTTAATTTCTCAAGGTCGATGTTTCAAGTTTCGAGGTCGAATCTCGAGCTGTTGGAGACACGATTTGTAACTTCGGGATTATTTTACCAAATCAGAAATAGCGGGCTATTTGGCAAACTCGAGATGATGAAGACGCGCCTATTGTGCTAATCGTCAAATCTTACGATGAAATCTTTCACCTATTGTGCAAAAAGGTTCGGTTTCCCGAGGCGATTACATGACAATATGCGTTCTTTTCAGTTTGAGCAAGGCGTGTAACTTCAACGGAAATGAAATTTTTTGTCTGATTTTATTCTAGCAAATATGAAGTAGAGAAACTTGTTCTTGCTCTTCTATTACCTGTCTTACCCCTTTATTTTGTTCACTCCTATATTGTTACATACATGTCTGTTGTTAAGCATCTTTCTATTTTGTTAATTGTTCATTGTATATGTTAATTAAGCGCTTTGTATCTACTTGTAGAAAAGGCGCTATACAAATGTTCATTATTATTGCCGGTATGTGGAGATGATGGAATGTTTACAGTCTTTTGCTGACTTTCTCTTTGCTCCGTTGAATTTACAAAATGAAATCTGAGCAAAAAATAATATTGGAAAGGAAATGATGTAGGAGGTTTAGGTTTGTATGGGAACAACCTGGTGCTGTTTCTTTTTCCTTTTTTCTTTGATTTATTTGTGTTTTGACATTTTATTTTGGTAAGGTCAGGCTTGATTGCTTTTACAGTGTACATTGTATATCTTTTTCTGTCATGCAATGTCCCCTTTCTCTTCGATACATTGCCTGTTCCATAAATTTCACAAATGTCAGACTTGCAACTTGAGTTTTGGAACTGAGATGCTTTCATCTTGAAAATAGTTCTGTGACTATATGTCAATATTTCCTAGTGCCTATCAACAGCTTCTGTTTACCGTGGTGTTGATAGGAGAGAGAGGTTTGGAGTTTAAACAAGATCCAAAGAACATCTTATGAATGGAGAAAAGAAGCCCCCTTGATCTTTTTGTCTGTCTATTGTCCATCTACAGTGTATGTCCGGACACGAAGCAAAGTTTGCCTTTTAGAACTTTTGTGAAAGTGGTTTGTGATTGAAGCCAATGGTTTGGGACAATGCAGCGAATCTGGGCTTTTGTTGTGAGGAAGGGATGTGTGTGTGTGTGTGTGAGAGAGAGAGAGAGAGAGAGAGAGAGAGAGAGAGAGGGGTGGGCAGGTTGGGGAACCAGGTAGACGGACAGAGTAACAAACATATATATCTTGGGGGGGGGGGGGGCTGACAGGCAGAGTGACAAACAGAGAGAGAGAGAGAGGGTGTGTGTGTGAGTGAGAGATATATATATATATGTTTGAGGGGGGACATACAGAGTGGCAAACAGATGAGAGATAGAGAGTGTGTGTGTGTGTGAGAGAGAGAGAGAGAGAGAGAGAGAGAGAGAGTTGCAAGGGGCTATAGAATGAGATAGAGAGGTTGGAGAAATTTCAGGATAGAATCAGGAAAAAATGAGAAAAATGAAGAATACAAAAAATAAAAATAAGACCAAAAATTGGAGAAATAAGATTTGAGTTGGAGCTGACAAACGCACACCAGGAAATGATCAAGTAGAATTAAAGAGAAGGTTGAGTTCTGGGAAGAGGTGAAAAATAATTTGTGAGCATTACTCATTCTTATTATGCAAGTGTGGAAGAACATCAGTTAAGACATGTTTCCTGAAAAGCATGGCTCTTCAAATGCCTTCATATTTTAAATATGCATGTAACATCGTATAAATCGGGGGCCGGCTTTTTACGCCACGTGTTTGTGTAGTCCCATATACATCTTTCTGTGCAAGTGTTTGTAACTTTACCAAGACTTGGCCAAATTTCTTATCATTTTGATGATTCCAGAACCTTGCAATACACACAAATTCATATATGCTAGATGATCAACCTTTTCTGGTCGGTTCCACACCGTTTCTTTCACAATGCAATCGCATGACCAGAACTCAACTTCATCTTTAAGTGCTGAATCATTAATTATTAGCTAACTTAGGATGCAACCTGTCACCTTCTTACTTCCCAAAATCCATGGCTGGTCTTTCATAATTTTTGACAGCGTCAGTTAAGAATTGACAGCTTATTTTTAATAATACGTCGCTTCAAGTGTTTGTCTTTGAGAGAGAAGAGTGCACTTCACATGTCTTGTGTTTGCTTATATGCATGCAACATATGCATGGTATGACCGTTGTTATGGAATAACTGGGAAGTCAACCCTGATATTAAGATGGTTTTTAATAGAAGTAGGAAAATGATTAAACATCAAAAAGTCATTAATATTTGAAAGCTGTCATCACTATACAGTGCGTCCCAGAAAAAACGAAACCGAGAATTATCGATGTTTTATCATAACTTACAATTATAATTCATAAATGACACATATTTGGAAAGCTTAGATCCTCCTCTTTCATTTGACGTAACTCATATAATGCATATTTCACGCATGAGTGATTAAAATCGGCCGTGGACTAAAGACTTCATGCATGGCTGATTTTCAACGAAACAGAGTTAAGTCTTTTGTCAATTCTGCTTGTTGCTACGGCAGGCAGCCAGTGAAAACGAATCTGTTTGATAAAATTATGGAAATGCAAGCACTACTTTAAACAAACAGAACTTTGTCATTCCTTGCTCATTTTTCGTGATTATGAGGTGTCATATGAAAGGGCAGAAACTCAACTTTCTAGAAATATGATTTTCTCTTTGAAATTCAGATACCGTCCGCCAAATGAGTTTTTGGTTTCCTCTCTTCAATTCATTTTAATCACTCATGCGTGAAATATGCATCATATGAGTTGCATCAAATGAAAGAGGAGGATCTAAGCTTTCCAAATATGTGTCATTTAATAATTATAAATGTGTCTAAGTTATGATAAAACATTGATAATGTAAGGTTTTAATTTCACTGATACTTGTTTATTTTACACTGTACATTTAGCTTTCCACTCCGTTATGCTTTAGTGCACTTCTGACCTATACATTCATTCTCTCATGTCTGCCTGCTCTTGGCTTCTATTGTTCTGTCCCTATTCATTCATCCTAATGCACATTACCTGCTATAGCACCACACACACACACACTCTTCCTTATCTCTTAGCTATTCAACCCAGCACACATGGCACATGGCACTCTATCTTTAACAAGCTTTTCTATTGGTTTCCTACTTATTGTCCAATCTTGTGATTGGGTATTATTGTTTGATGGACTGCATGTCAGCCATCTTGGCAGCCATTTTGGGGCTGTAATAAAATCTGATAGTGCAGCTCAAGTCTTAAAACATGTAAGACCACTTTTGTTTTGTGTGGGTCCTTACAACTGGTGCCAGCGGTGGTTTTTCTGCACTAAACTGTAATTGCAGCCTTCCTTCATATGTAGAAATTCTTGCAGTGTTTTTAGTGGTGAGTTGCAGAGTGAAATCCTCCCTCCATCTGTATATGAATGTGAATTTTTGAGAGCATGATATCACCCTTCTTGTCACTGATTGACCTCCCTTCATGTTAAGCTGAGGCAGTTAGTTTTTGTGTGTATTCAACCTCCTTCATTATTACTGAAGTTTTATCTTGAGCTTTTGCGAGCCTTGATTTCTTCCTACATCAGTAATTTTGTGAATTCCTTCATTCATCCTTCATCAGTAAGTGAGATTTCCTTTACCCTTTTTCATACTGGAGCTGTATTTTGGTGAATATTCCTGCATTCATCGATTCATCAGTGGGTGAGGTTTCTTTTCTTCACCCTACAGTTCTGTATTTTTCTAGCAACTTATCACATCCGGTTTGCATGTATAGTCTGCCTTTGGCTGCCGTACATTACAGCATTCTGCCATATAAACCTGCATATTCTACATAGTGTTGGCGTAGCAACATAACCAGTTGCAGAATACACCCTCCTTCCATCATAGCCGCTCGCCACAGATATTTCAACTGTTGAGTTTGCATTTTCTTCATCTGCACTCTGAGTGACCCCCCCCCCCCCCCCCCCTCCTTCACACTCATTCAGTAAGTTCTACTGTGTTGATACCTGGTTGATGATCATATCTGTCGAGTCAATTGCCTATAACTCTTACAGTATGGCGTCTTATCGCATGGAATTGCCAGAGGTGTTTACGGGAGAGAACGGCAAGGACTTCCGTCAATGGATACGTCGATTTGAAGTTGCTGCACAGGTGTTTTCGGACACTTCTGTTAACTTAACCCTCCTCCTTCCGGCAAGACTAGCAGGGTCAGCCTTCATCGTGTGGGAGAGCTTGTCTCCTTCGGACAAGAAGGATTTCAAGAAGATGAAAGAGAAACTCTCTCAGGTTTTCGGCCGGACACAGTTTATTGACACATTCAAGTCTTGTATTACTGCCCGAACTCGCCAACCAGGTGAGCCTTTAGAAGTATTTGCATCGGCCATTGCTTCCTTAGTAGAAGAGGCTTTCCCGTCTTATGATGAGAATGCAAAAGGTGGTGAGAGATATCGCCGATTTGTTGCCGGGGTAGACAAACCACTTCAAGTGAAGATTCACGAGCTCGGAGGCTGTGATTTCGACGAGGCATTAAAGATTGCGCTACGTGTTGAAAGAGCACACCAAGCACATGATTTTGGTGTGGTAGCAGCTGTAGATGATCGGGTCCAGGACAAGACGCCTGCAGAATCATCAGTCTTACGACTGCTACTGCCAAGACTCAACGAGTTAGAAAAGAAGCTGGACAGGATGTCCTTAAAGTTAGAGACAGTTGAAAGGCCTAGCAGATCTCAGCAACGTGGTGGAAGCCCTTCAGGACGTGGCCATGAGGGAAGAAACCTGGAACGTCATGGTTCGCCATCACCAAGCCGTAACTACCAAAGACACAGATCTCCAGAATATTCAAGACAGAGATCTCCAGACTATGCGAGACACAGATCTCCAGAATATTCAAGACAGAGATCTCCAGACTATGCAAGACACAGATCTCCTGAATATGGAAGACGCGGATATTCAGGTCAATATGGGGGACGCACATCTCCAAGCCCTAATCGGAGCTACGCGCACCAATCTAGGACTTCGCCCTATAGACGGCCCTATGAATCGTCTGGCAGCAGAAATCAGCAGCATCCTTCCACTGCAGGTTATCAAGTCGACTCCCATAGACAGGCTCCCTATCGTCAAGTTCGTTTTGAAGACCAGCAGCAGGGAAACCAGCAGCAGGGAAACTTCTGGTAGTTGAGGAAGAGGGCCATTCATCAGCTACACACACCAAGGCCCCAATACGAATAGCACCCATTTCGCCAAAGAAATCACCCTACATCCCTATCGTTATCGACAATGTCTATGTATTGGCACTCGTAGATAGTGGATCATTCATCTCTCTGTTGAGTGCCAAATTTTTGTCATCCATTCCAGCATCACAAAGGAGCCCGTTGGAAAAGTTGACATCCATGGCATCTACTATCACAGGTGGGCTGGTAGACAACATTGGAACAATTGTACCATCTCTGCACTTAGGGAACAAGGCTACACAGCACCAGTTCTTTGTTGCACGCAACATCACTCATTCAGTTGTCCTTGGATGGGACTTTATTGACAGCCAGAATGCCTGCATATCGTCAACATCGTTCAACATGCCTGGAAACGTTATTCCCTTCATCGATCGTCAGCAATACCAAGCCCCGCTGAAATGTAAAGTTTCTCTTGTTGGACAAGCTCGGATTCCCCCAAGCTGCGAAACTCACGTCCAGGGAAGATTGTCGTCGCCACAGTTCGACATCGTACCAAGAGACTACGATGGCTACTTTGAACCAACATTGCAAGATCACATTCCTGTTATCGGTGCAAGATCTCTGTTCAAGCCTCAAGATGGTCTTATTCTAGTATGCCTCATTAACCCCTCTGACGAAGCAGTCGATCTACCTGCAGACACCTGCCTTGGTCAATTCTTCTCCATTACTGGGGATACCGAAGAGGAATACAAGATCATGAGCGTAACTACTGACGCTGATCCACAAGTGTCAGACAAGTCGCCAGTTGCTGGTGTTCTCCCTTCTTCAGAACTCACGAGGACAGAGTACGAGAAAGCTGAACATCTTCTTCAGACCTACAGTGATATTTTCAGCACGACGTCTCAGGATATTGGTCAGACTGACATTATTCATCACCACATTGACACCACCACAGCTACTCCAATACGGCAGAGGGCGTATCGAACTTCACCAGCAATGAGAGTGGAAATTCAGGAGCAAGTGGACGAACTTCTGCAAAGAGGCATCATTGAAGAGAGCTTCAGCCCATGGGCGAGCCCAATCGTCATGGTAAAGAAGAAGGACAATACATACCGATTTTGCGTGGATTACAGAAAACTCAATGCAGTAACTGTTCGAGATTCTCACCCTATTCCACGTCAAGATGATTCAATTGACTCCCTTTCTTCATCAGCATATTTCAGCGTCATGGACTTATCAAGTGGATATTGGCAGGTCAAGCTCGATCCCCAAGATACAGAGAAGACTGCTTTTACCACAGGCACAGGGCTTTACCAGTTCACTGTCATGCCATTCGGACTGGTCAACGCTCCCATGACATTTCAGCGCCTCATGGAAGCCGTTCTACATGGCCTCCACTGGTCTACATGCCTTGTATACCTTGATGACTGCATAGTCATGGGCAAGGACTTCGATGATCATTGCAAGAACCTCCAAGAAGTATTGCAACGATTCAGAGACGCTGGACTCAAACTCAAACCCTCAAAGTGTGGTTTTTTCAAGAAAGAAGTTACGTACCTTGGCCACATAATCAACACCGAAGGAGTGAAACCTGACCCAAGCAACGTTGAGAAAGTCAAGTCCTGGCCTCAGCCGAGGACACCGACTGATGTCCGATCCTTCCTTGGCCTGGCATCTTTCTACCGACGTTTTGTGCCGAGTTTCTCTAAGATTGCAACTCCCTTGTCGACCCTTACACAAAAAGGTCAACAGTTTGTATGGACAGCAGAGTGTGAAAAGGCTTTTCAACATCTGAAAGAAGCTCTAACCAATCCACCTCTCCTCGCCTATCCAGACTTTGAAAAGGAGTTCATCCTATCTTCGGATGCATCCCTTCATGCAGTTGGTGCTGTCCTCTCACAGACTCAAGATGGTAAAGAACGTGTAATCTCCTACTTCAGCCAAACTCTCAGCGCTACGCAGAAGAAATGGTCTACCTATGATCGAGAGCTCTGGGCAATTGTTACAGCTGTTCGCCATTTTCGTCATTATCTGAGACACCAACACTTCACTATCCTGACAGACCACAAACCTCTTTTGGCTCTCAGGAAGTTCCCAATTCAAGACGATGCAACTGGGAAGAGAACACGATGGATATTGGAACTTAATTCCTACACGTTCAGCCTTATTCACAAGAAAGGACAATCACACAGAAATGCAGATGCATTATCTAGACTCCCGAGTCAAGAGAGCCAAGTCACTCCAAGATTGACGGATCAGCTACTCAAGCACATGGTGACCAATCCACTGTGTAATGCAGTCGAGACTCGTTCATCAAAACCACGAGTATCAACAAACGCGTCTACTCCCAATGATGCAACGAGGCAGTCTGCACCAAACGTCCTTCATCCTTACCGTGGTGTCATCCTTGACAGTGATGTAGATGTTCAACATGAACAGCAACTAGATCAAGACATCAGTACAGTCATCGAATGCGTTAACAATGGTGAGCGGCCAACCATTCGACAGATCCGTAGACACAACCCCCGGGTTAGACGTCTCTTGTGGCAGTATCCCAAGTTCACCCTCCAAGACGATATACTCTACAGGAAGAGGAAAGACAAGCTTGGTAATCTCTCATTCCAACTTGTCGTACCAAACTCCCTCATTCCGAGGGTACTCCAAGAGTTACACGGTGACCCATCATCCGGACATTTCGGCGCTCATCGCACAATACAGAGAGCAGAGTCAATGTGCTATTGGCCCTTCATGAGGAAGGAAATCACTGATTTCTGCAACACATGCACAGCTTGTGAGTCCTTCCGGTTACCAACCCCTAAGCATCAAGCACCCTTACGTCCCATTACCACTACTCGCCCTTTGGAGATGGTCTTTGCCGACATTGCTGAGCTTCCAAGTTCAAGACGAGGATTTCGCTATATACTCGTTGTGACTGATCATTTCAGCAAATATGTCAATATCTTCCCAATGAAAGATCAGACTGCTCCAACCATCGCCAAACATCTGTTTGAAGAATATGTGAAAGAACATGGTATTCCAGAGACTTTGCACACCGACCAAGGTCGACAGTTCGAATCAAGATTAGTGCAAGAACTATGCGGCAAATTGGGCATCAAAAAGTCTAGATCGACACCCTATCATCCCCAAGGAGCTGGCATAGTCGAACGATGTAATCGCACCATCAAAGATCAACTTGCGAAGTACATTTCTCATCAAGGAGGAGAATGGGACACTCACATCAATCAAGTCCAGTTAGCGTACAACACAAGTACTCATGCCTCAACAGGTTTGACGCCATACTACATCATGCATGGCAGGGAAGCCCGTACACCTGCGAACATCACCTGTTCAACTCCCCCTCCATCGTCATCTGGCAAGACACTCCTCGAATACACAACCAACCTGTCTGAGCGATTGAGAAAGGCATGGGAGTACACCATACAGAATACACGACAGCAACAGCAACAACAGAAACGACAGTACGATGTGAAGAAACGTATTTCCAAGTACGACACAGGTGACTTTGTTTGGTTACATGACCCAACCAACATTAGGAACAAACTTGAACCGAACTGGAAAGGTCCTTTCAGAGTATCTTCCTCATCAGACGATGGACTAAATTATGACATAGTTCATGTCCATGATGAAAAGTTCAAGCGACGGGTCCATCATAATCGTTTGAAACCGCATCGAGCCAGAGCCCCACAAGTGATGTCAACTCCACCATCCCCACCAACCCCACAGCCTACGTCAATACATGGGACTGAGAGGACAACGACACAGTACCCACCAGGTCCCCCAGCAGAAGACGAGACTAGGAGAAAGGTGCAGTCAAATCAACCTACTAGCCATAGACCAGCCTATATCACGTGGTCATCTCTACCACCAGATCGCATCCTCCATCACGAGCAGTCAGACCATGACCAACCACTATGGTCTAGTTTGTCTGTTCGGCAACAAGCATCAAACCAGCCAACCAATTCAACAGAACGCATCCTCCATCACCGACAGTCAGACCATGACCAACCATCACGGTCAAGTTTGTCTGTTCGGCAACAAGCATCAAACCAGCCAACTAATTCTAGCCACCAATCCAGGCTAATTGACTCAGCCCCACTTCAGCAACAACCTAGGCCATCCCTGCCAACTACTCAAACCCAACATCAGCTGTCCTCGCCGGTTGGCCAACTTCAACTCAGACCCCAATATCAACTGAGGTCGACGACTCACCAATCCCAACTTCAGCCATCCTCATCAGCTGAGCAACCTCAACCTCAGCCATCCTCATCCGCTGACCAACCCCAACATCAGCCGTCCTCATCCGCACGTACGAGATCTGGTCGACAGGTTAAAGTACCCGCCAAGTTTCAAGATTACAAACTGTAAAGACTTTTGAGAACTAATGTTTGCAATAGTGATAGATAATTGAAGGACTTGCTGATTTTCACTTTTCGCTGTCAAACCATGCTTTCGCCATGGCCACATTGTTTGTGGCAATATGTTATTGATGTAATTCTTGATTTGTGAACGTTTTGGAAGATTTATGATATTTTCGTAGGGCTTGTCAGTAAAGATAGGATTAAATTGTCAGTTTTTTTTAATGTTTAGACGGGGAAAAAGAAGAAGACAAACTTTTAAACATTTTGTCGTGTGTTTTTCCATCGAATTTGTTAGTTACACATCAATTGGGTGAACTCATTTATGCTCCTATTTTTTATTTAAAAAAAAAAAGACTCAAATGTCAAATTTTGATTGCACATTTTGCAATTGTGCTGAATTTTAAGATAAAAAGAAAAGAAAGGAATGTACGATTCAGATTGTATTGGTCACAGGGTTGACCTGAATTATTTTACAGAGGACTTTCTAAATGTGTCAACAAAAACAAAAAAAACTAAAAGTCGATGTGATTATTTAACTTAAAGGTACATGTTTACATTGTTTTCTGCACATTTTTTTTAGTCATTTGACCTATATTAATGTTTTCGGATATTTGGATTTAAAACAGATTCTCGATTCATGAATTCATAAGATGTGTTTTTTCATTACATTAATCATTTGTAGTCGAGATTTTATCGACCATAGACACTGTATTTGTATAATGTCTCCTTAAAATCTGAGACAGTTTTGAAAGAGTTATGTCAGAATGCATGCATATTCTCTGTGTACATTGTATTTCATTGTTCAATTGAAAAGAATTTTTTAACAGCAATTCACAAAACGGTGAAAAAAAAATTTGGGTGAAGACATTGCCATGTACATTTTTTTGTTGTTGTAATTTTTGAAAATTGCCAAATTGGGTATGGAATATTTGATTTTGTCATTTACATGTATGACTGGAAAAAAAAAGAGAAAGGAAATTATTTAGTGTTTATGTCTACATATCATCAAGCTAGGATTTTCAGGGTGAAAAAGGATTGAACCCATCAAAGTTGGGAAGTTGTTTGAAAGATGTTTATTGATGAATTTTTTTGTATTTGCTCTATACATGTATGTGACCTTTCATTTTAAACGGTTTAATCTTCCCTGATATGAATAGATGCTGTTTCTTAAACAAAAAAAAAGGGAATTGTACAGAAGGAAAACTACATGATTTTATTTGATCAGGTATTTCAAGCTAGTTTTATGTGACTCATTTTTTTTTTTTTTTTTTTTCAAAAACAAATGCATGTTAATACGATGTATCTTTTAAAATGAGGACATTTTTCTGTGAAGATGGAATATTATGTAAGGTTTTAATTTCACTGATACTTGTTTATTTTACACTGTACATTTAGCTTTCCACTCCGTTATGCTTTAGTGCACTTCTGACCTACATTCATTCTCTCATGTCTGCCTGCTCTTGGCTTCTATTGTTCTGTCCCTATTCATTCATCCTAATGCACATTACCTGCTATAGCACCACACACACACACACTCTTATCTCTTAGCTATTCAACCCAGCACACATGGCACATGGCACTCTATCTTTAACAAGCTTTTCTATTGGTTTCCTACTTATTGTCCAATCTTGTGATTGGGTATTATTGTTTGATGGACTGCATGTCAGCCATCTTGGCAGCCATTTTGGGGCTGTAATAAAATCTGATAGTGCAGCTCAAGTCTTAAAACATGTAAGACCACTTTTGTTTTGTGTGGGTCCTTACAATAACTCTCGGTTTCGTTTTTTCTGGGACGCACTGTATACGTATGGGCAGTTCAAATTGATTGAATTGGCAGTGTATGTCACCAGGCAACTTTGGACCCCCATTTGGTCAAACACACAAAATGACAAAAATGTCAATTCTCCTAAGCGCCTTCTACCTACCCAAAATATATCGTGGATAGCATATTATTAAAGATTCTCCAAAGACAATAGACCCTCTCGATTTAAAGGTTTCTTCTTCATTATTATTACTTTTGTTGTTGTTGTTACTGTTATTATTTAAGACATCATCATTCATCATCATCTATGGTTTTTTTTTCAAAGAATTTGATTGGCAGATTCCCATCAACCCCATGCAGTCGACCTGTTTCATTGGAGGCAAAATATGATCATGAAAGCTTGTGTTCTCTCACTCTTAAAGATAAAAACCAGTTATGGTATTGCAATTGCATTGTGAAAGAAATGGTGTGGAATCGATCAGAAAAGGTTGATCATTTAGCATATACGGTAAGTATTGGTGTGTACTGCAAAGTTCTGGAATTATCAAAATGATACGAAATTTGGCGCAGTCTTGGTAAAGTTACAAGCACTGTACACAGAAAGATATGTATAGTATTACGTGACATATACGCGATATCTATCAGGTCCAAATAGATATAATAATTTACCAAATATACCAATTAGTAGGCGGTTTCTCTGCAAAATTTGTATGATCACGTATTAGTCAAAACATATTCTTTCACATGATTGATAATAAGAGCTTCCATTTCATTTTTTGAGAGGGGGGCGTTTCCAAAACTGGTCTTTACCTTTAACGGTGTTTGCGTTTTGAAACCAGAACTCTTCTGAGGAAGTCCACCACCTGTACAGATATGATTTCATTACCCTTCTAGAGTAACCAGATTAGGATAATAATTCTCAAACATCCTGCTCAAATGGTCACCCATCCAGAAAATTCTACCATAACGATCATGAAATGGGAGGATTAAAATTCAACACTCTCCACCCAGGTGTTAAATTAAGAGATTTAAAGTTCAAAGTGTATTTTCATATTTTCATAAAGCAAAGATTGTAAACTATAACTCTGCCATGACTCTTTTATACATTGGAGTTCTGGTGTAAAACTGACATTCCTTCAGTTCTTCTATGAACTTGATTCTTTTTCATCAGAACTGTTTTTGAAAATAGCTTTCCAGAGCTCCTTTAAAGTGTTTTAGAGTTAAACTGTCATTTTTTGTTTGTTAAAGAGAAGGTTGAGTTCTGGGAAGAGGTGAAAAATAATTTATGAGCGTTATCATTCTTATCATGCAAGTGTGGAAGAACATCAGATAACATATGTTCCCTGAAAAGCATGGCTCTTCAAATGCCTTCATATTCTAAATATGTCATGTAACATCGTAACAATCCGGGTAGGATTTTTACGCCACATGTTTGTGTAGTCCCATGTACATCTTTCTGTGTACAGTGCTTGTAACTTTACAAAGACTGGGCCAAATTTCTTATCATTTTGATGATTCCAGAACCTTGCAGTACACACCAATACTTATATGCTAGATGATCAACCTTTTCTGATCGATTCCACAACGTTTCTTTCACAATGCTCTCGCATGACCAGAACTGGTCTTTATCTTTAAATTGTTTAGAGTTAAACTGCCACTTAAACTGTCATTTTTGTTTGTTAACATGTAATTTATACTATAAAAAAATGAAAGAAAGAAAAGAATAAGACCACGACAAAAACAGGGATGCATTGTTTCAAATTTTGAGAGTTTATTTTCTCTGGTGTTCCAAAATCGAAGGAAAAAATTAACACTGTACCTACATACAGTGCGTCCCAGAAAAAACGAAACCGAGAATTATCGACGTTTGATCATAACTTAATCACAAATATAATTGATAAATGACACATATTTGGAAAGCTGAGATCCTCCTCTTTCATCTGATGTAACTCATATAATGCATATTTCAGGCATGAGTGATTAAGATGAATTTGAAGAGAGCAAACCAAAAATTCATTTGGCGGACGGTATCTGAATTTTAAAGAGAAAATCACATTTGCAGAAAGTTGAGTTTCTGCCCTTTCATATGACACCTCAATCACAAAAAATGAGCTAGGAATAACGAAGTTCTGTATGTTTAAAGTAGTGCTTGCATATCCATAATTTTATCACACGAATTCATTTTCACTGGCTGCCTGCCTTAGCAACACACGGAATTAAGAAAAGATTTAACTCCGTTTCGTTGACAATCGGCCGTATATAGAAAAGAAAGACTTCATGCGTGGCTGATTGTCAACCAAACGGAGTTAATTCTTTTGACAATTCTGTTTTTTGCTACGGCAGGCAGCCAGTGAAAACAAATTTGTTTGATAAAATTATGGAAATGCAAGCACTACTTTAAACATACAGAACTCGTCATTCCTTGCTCATTTTTTGTGATTGAGGTGTCATATGAAAGGGCAGAAACTCAACTTTCTAGATGTGTGATTTTCTTTTTGAAATTCAGATATCGTCCGCCAAATGACTTTTTGGTTTCCTCTCTTCAAATTCATTTAAATCACTCATGCGTGAAATATGCATCAGGTGAGTTGCATCAAATGAAAGAGGAGGATCTAAGCTTTCCAAATATGTGTCATTTATTAATTATGAATGTGACTAAGTTATGATAAAACATCGATAATTCTCGGTTTCTTTTTTTCCGGGACGCACTGTATATAGCACATATTCAACTCCATATTAGCAAGTACTAGTAATATGAAGTCTAACATTGTTTCAGGAAATCCACTAATATATTGAAGTTGTCGAGGAGGAGATGGCGTGCAAATGTCTAACCTAAAAAATAAAATAAAAAATGTCTAACCAAAGGTATTGTTGTTGCTGTTAATTTATTATCTTGTTCTTTTAAAGCAGGATGTTTAGAAAGAGCACAAACTAGGTTAAGTTCGCCATGAAATCAAACATTGTTTCAGGAAATCCACTAATATATTGAAGTTGTCGAGGAGGAGATGGCGTCCAAATGTCTAACCTAAAAAATAAAAAATAATATCTAACTAAAGGTATTGTTGTCACTGTTAATTTATTATCTTGTTCTTTTAAAGCAGGATGTTTAGAAAGAGCGCAAACTAGGTTAAGTTCGCCATGAAGTCAAACATTGTTTCAGGAAATCCACTAATATATTGAAGTTGTCGAGGAGGAGATGGCGGCAAATGTCTAACCTTGAAAAATAATAATAATAATAAAAATGTCTAACCAAAGGTATTGTTGTCGTTGTTGATTTGTATTATCTTGTTCTTGTAAGAAAGCAGGATGTTTAGAAAGAGCGCAAACTAGGTTAAGTTCGCCATTATTGTATCAAGTTATCAAACGACCCTAGAGGTCAAGTTTCAATGTCAATCAGTCTTTAATGATATTAATATTCATTTCATATGCTAGTCACTCTGCATACTCGACATTTCAACTTTATACTGACATTAAACAATGAATGTTAGTACGGGGAGTAGCGTTGACAGGTCAATGGCCTTTGCCACTCCCTCACATCCAGTTCATATTGTATTTTTTTAAGAGATGTGAAGTATTTGAATTTGAATTTTAAACAATTTTAAATTCCATATAATATCATTTTCTTCTTTTGTTTATTTTCTTCATTTTAAATAGGTACACAATAGCTGTGCTTAGTAACCATATAATGGTTGTTCTTCCTTATGTAAGGTAAGTCACATGATTTTATCACATTTAATTTTGGTCATTAAAAAATTAAAAATTGGTGTTCTAATGCTAGTCCTTGTTTTAGGAGGCATGAGACATTGAGATATAGACATGTATAAATTCATTGTATATCAGAATGTATCAAAATCAATCTTAAATGGAAAATATCTTGATGCAATTACATTTGTCTGTGTGGAGCCAAAAGAGCGTTAACTCTGTGTAAAACAGTGCCCTTCTGGCTCCAAACAGACACTAAAGAACTACTCTAGTCTACATTATACAGACCCAGTTGAATATTTGTTTATTGAGATGGATAAATAATTTCAAAACAAGTTATTTTGATTTAAAATTAGCTTTGTAATTAAAGCCATGGTCAAACCAAAATAATACAATATTGTATGTAAGGTCATACTGTTTTTGTAGTTTGTGTATTTTGTTTAAAACAAATAATTTCTATTTTGTAAAGATTTTTTACCTTGAGACAAGCATAAGACAGCTTGCAGACGTCTGTATTAAATATGCATCTAAAGAATGGTGTCAGTGTAACCTTTAATAGTCTACTGCCCCCAACACAGTGCAGACCTTCCTTTGGGAATTACAAGGTTTTGCGCCTGTAACTATTCTCATATGTGACGGATAACACTGTAAAGTCAAAATAAATTTGTGATTTTATATCAAAATACGACAAGTTGACCGCTATAGTGTCTCTAATTACCTTCAGTTTGGCACAGAATCGGTTAAGCCTTGTTCCCAATATCCTTTTGGAAGAGAGAAGAGCTCTATTTGAGTTTTCTTTATTTCTGCTCTGGTCTGTTTTCAAGAAACGCCATGTGGTTATGATAATTACAAGGGGCAATTCTTTTTTCTTCTTCAGCAGACTTAAGAATATATCTATGAAAATAATACTTGAAAACCCAGGCCTCCCCCTTCCCCCTTCCCCATTTAGTTACTTGGGTCTAGGAGGGATTCATGAAATTTTCATCTTCTTGAAAAGTGAACATAATGATGAATGATTTTCCAGCGTATTTCACGTTTAAACGTAAAAGCCATAACCTTCTTAACTTTCAATAATGGGATTCACAAAACTGTCATGATCTTTGTAATTATCATAACCACATGGCGTTTCCTGAAAACAGACCAGAGCAGAAAGAAACACCAATTTCAATGCAGTACAAATGACTTTTTCTCCATAGAATTATGATTTTTCTTTTATGGCGTTTGTCCTATTAAAAATAAACAACATTTTAACCCACAATGGTTTATCTACCCTGATTTCATATACTCCTGGATACATTCTTACATGAGAGGCTCCATAATATTGTTTTTCTTATAAAGGGGCAGATTGAATTTTTTTAAGGCCAGTTTCTTTGGGCACCTGTTAATATTTTTTGTTTTTGGAGGGGGTGGTCTCCTCCCCTCCTACCTACTGTAGCCTTCTGCCTGAGACAGCCCCCCCCCCCATGCCCTCCCTCTCCCTCCCCCTCCCCTCCCTCACTCCCTCCCCTCCCTCACTCCCTCCCTCCCCTCCCTCACTCCCTCCACCTCCCCCTCCCTCACTCCCTCCCCATCCTCCTCTCTTGCTCTCTCCCACCTCACCAAGGCTTAGGATAAAAGCATTATCCGTATAATGCTGTGTTTCAACAGTCCCGTTTAGGTATAATCTGGCGGAAATAGAAGTAAAACAATGCTCCTAGCTCCACTAGAGCAGTCAGTAATTAGGCTGAATTGCCGCAGGTTATACAGGGTTCGTACGGGTCATGGAAAACCTGGAAAGTCATGGAATTTTACTTTATTGCTTTTAAGGCCTTGAAAGTCATGGAAAATTATTTTTTCCATTGGAAAGTCATGGAAAGTCATGGAATATCAAAATTATGGACAACTATAGTATTTTCTCACTATACAAGTGAATAAATGGAGATATTTCAACCATTTTCTTCTCGTATTTTCTTTCATTCGTAACATACCGACTGATTGTACTTGTGAATGTGTTCACTATGATCGATGGATAAGCGCTGTGTACGTGGGTGTGTACGTGTACGATACGAACTACGTGTGTATGGTCAGTGTATGGCGGTACGGTCCACATCGTGCGCACATGGCTAGCTTGCGAGCGAGCTCGCTAGCGCTAGCTCAGTTCAGCAAGCTAGCGCACGTGTACGTGTGCAGTGTGTGTGTGCATATGATGATGGTGCCAACGCGACATGTGACACTCCAAGAACGAATGTAATGCCTCGATTGCACTTTGGCTTTGCATTAAATTGCGACCACTTAGACTACTACAATTTTTACACTTCTCCAATAAATGAGGAAAAAGTAAATTAGTAATATTTGTTTTTTAATTTTCATTATTTAAATAAAAAAGGAACAATACTGACGTGTCAACAAGGCAAATTGGCAGCGCTAGCTCGTTGACGATCTATATATCGACGCGACGGCATGTGTTTTGAAACTTTTGTGCATGTGTTGATTCTTCATGAAACGGAGTTGTTTATTTTCACAGACCTTGGAACTCGTCACGTGGATATTTTCACCATTACAAATTTTGTGGAAGTGATATTCAAAATGCCTGGAAATTGTCATTTTAAGGATGCTTGGTTAGAACACCCGGATTACCGTGGCTGGATTTTGAAAGAAAGTTCCGATCTGGGGACTGCTAGATGTGCTGTTTGTATGTGTAAATTCAGTGTCCGTAATATGGGCGAAGCAGCCGTCAAGAGCCACAAGAAGAGTGAAAAACACACAGCAAACCTCCAACAGCAACAACGTCGTAAGTGAGCATTTTTAATGTGAATTTTACCGATCCTTTATTGAGCATGAATCCAAATAATGACTGATAATAATTATATAAAAATGAAAGATTTGAGATTATTTAGCGATGCGATGTCACCTCGCAGGCATTGGTTACTGCTTACTGCGACCAGCCCGTTCGGGAGCGTCCCCGGCCCCGGGCCGGGCCGGCTAGGTTACTGCATGCAACAGCCCGAACGCTAACCCAGGGGGCTCCGCACTCACACGCCAGTGTTGTACCGGGCACTGTATGTGGACTGCAGAAAAAAAAAATAATAATAATTTACCTTAAAATTGACCCCAAAAATCATAAAACTAAATTTTGTACTTACAATTGGGTCCAACAGTTTGCTTGCCTTGAGAAGTATTTCCTCCTTTCTATTTCTTTAAAATATGTTTTTAAGGAATGAGTCAAAAATTAGTCCACTTGTCTTAGTGACTTACATCAATTGGCCAAAAGTTGCCGTGAATTTTTTTTTTTTTTCCTTCCCCATACTGTCAAACGGTTGTCAAAATAGGAAAACGTTTATGCTTTTAATGGTCGTTTGAACGGCAGTTAAACGTTTTGACTCGGCCCTAAATCTTACCAAATGATGATATTTATATTTTATTTATTTTAATAGACATTTTTTTCTTTTCTCCTAGATTCTACTCTCTCACTCAAGAGCTTCTTCAAGGCAAAAGGTGCAGAAAGTTCATCAGTATCTATCACGTCTACAGATGCAACAACCAGTACTTGTGCGCCATCAACCTCTAAAGTGACAACTCCCATTCCTGTTGCTGCAAGAGAGGAAACTTTAAAAGCTGAAATACTCTGGTGTCTGAAAGTGGTGGAGGATCATTTATCATTTCATTCTTGCCAGCACAACAGTGAGCTCTTTCAAAGAATGTTTCCGGACTCAGCTATTGCTAAGGGTTTCACGTTGTCAGAAACAAAATGTCGGTATATGACGGTGTTTGGTTTGGGCCCATATGTGCAAGACCTCCTTTATGACAACATAAAACAATCAAACCACTATGTGATACTGTTTGATGAAAGCCTCAACAAGAAGCTCCAGAAAAAGCAGATGGACTTCCTCATAAGAACATGGCAACACAATGAAGTTTGCACTCGCTACTTGACGTCTGTGTTCATCGGACATGGTTCAGCTGTTCACCTCAAGGAAGAACTGAATAAAGTTCTGCACACAGTTGGCTTGGAAAAATTACTGCAAATATCAATGGATGGTCCCAACGTTAATTGGAAGATGTATGATGACTTTACGCGAGAGTACACTGCTGACCTGACCAAATCCATACTGAATATAGGCTCATGCGGGCTCCATATAGTTAATGGTGCTTTTCTGACAGGTGCCAAGGCTGCTGACTGGGAGGTGGAAAGCTTTCTATCATCCTTGTATTACCTGTTTTCTGATTCCCCTGCCAGAAGAGAGGATTATCAGAAGATAACTGGAGATCATACCATGCCACTTAAGTTTTGCAAGACCCGATGGCTGGAAAACCTTCCTGTTGCAGAGAGAGCAATCAGCATCTGGGAGAGTGTATGTGCGTATGTTAAAGCAGTAGAAGAGAAGAAAATCCCTCACCCAAAGAACAAGTCCTTTGAAACTGTTTCAAAATGTACTCATATAACTGATTTCTTAGCAAGACTGTACTTCTTCATATCTGTTGCAAAGCTGGTCAATCCTTTCCTAACAGACTATCAGACTGATGCACCAATGCTGCCCTTTTTAGCTGAAGACCTTACTAGAATGCTTGCATCCCTTATGCAGCGATTTTTAAAGCTGGACAGGAGTACCATTACTTCTCCTTACAAGATAATGCAGGTAGATGTTAGCAGTGAGGCCATTCAGCTGCCCTTGGCCAAGTTGGACATTGGATTCTACACTGAGAAGAAGCTGAAAGATCTGAAGGCGAAAAATATCATCAGTGAGCTGAAAGTTCTGGAATTTCGCACTCAAGCA
Source organism: Strongylocentrotus droebachiensis (assembly GCA_035222895.1). NCBI lineage: Eukaryota > Metazoa > Echinodermata > Echinoidea > Camarodonta > Strongylocentrotidae > Strongylocentrotus > Strongylocentrotus droebachiensis. The sequence continues at coordinate 29,482 of JAVYIG010004707.1, read as the reverse complement.
AAGAAGTTTCTTGCTGCAATGACCCGGAAGCTCATTGAGCGATGTCCGCTTAAGTATGCACTTGTGAGAAATATAGGATGCTTGAGTCCAAAGAACATGGCAAAAGACAAAGAAAACTCCACTGCAAAGCTGAAGAGGGTGCTTAACACCCTTAGTGATGCCCACAGACTTAAGGATTCATGTGACGATATCCTAAGAGAATACTCAGAAGCATGTGATGAGGCATCAAGAAGTGCAGAGATGAGAGACTTTGATCCAAAGAAAGAGAGATTGGACTCTGTAATGTGCAAATTTCTGTCCGAGTCTCGCTATTCGACCCTCTTAAAGTTGGTCCGCATGTTGCTTGTCTTGTCCCATGGACAAGCCTCCATTGAGAGAGGTTTCTCAATCAACAACGAAGTTGAAGAGGACAATCTCCTGGGACACTCACTGATATCATTGAGGGCCATTTATGACCATATCAAGTATGTTGGAGGAATCAAGAATGTGACTATTGACAAATCAATCATGTTGGCTGCGTCTGCAGGCAGGCAGAAATACCACATCTATCTCGATGAACAGAGGCGTAAAAAGGAAAAGGAAAAGAAAGAAGGAAAGAGAAAAGGACTGATGGATGGTTTGGAAGAACTAAAGGCCAAACAAATGAGACTGCAAGCAGATGTGAAAAGTCTTCACACCTCAGCAGACAAGTATGCTGAGGAAGCAGAGTCACAAGGAAGATTGACTTGTATTTCCAAATCAAACAGCCTCCGACGTACAGCAAAGGAGAAGGCATCCCAGTTACAAGTAATTCAGAAACAGATTGATGAACAGCTGAATGCCATTAAGAATTATTAAAGAACTTGGACAGTTTGTTACCAATGCCACCAAATATTCAGACAGGTGCAATGTGTAGAGGGATTTCTTTCAAACAGCTACATGAAGATGTCTCAAGAAAAAACTCATTCAGAAATTATTGACCAGCTTAATGCTAGCGAAACAAGAATTCATCAGCTGATGTGAGTAGGCCTACTGTGTTTTGTTGGTGAAATCAAAATTGGTGATGGTATGTGTGTGAGTTTGTGTGTTGGTGTTGTTTTGTTTTCTTTTTTTTTTGGGGGGGGGGGTAGTTACCTTGTACATGCAAAGGAGAGCTATTGAAGGAATCATGGTGGTCCATGAAACCAGGAACAGGCAATTTGTATTCTTTAGAAGTGAAAATTGCCATTAAAAAATGGACAATTGTTGATATGAATACATGTATGTGTAATTGTAAGAATATTATATAGCAGTGCATATCGAATATGATGAAAAAATAACATGTAATTGTAACAGATGAAATAACTAGATAACAAAAGCTGCCTTTCTATTAGTAGACTTGAAACATGCACTTTGCTTCGCTTTGATTTGAGATCAAATTTTCAGTCTACCGTGTAAAAAAAATGTGTAAAAGTCATGGAAAGGTCATGGAATTCTGGCTAGAAAAGTCATGGAAAGTCATGGAATTAAATTTATGAGAAAGAGTATGAACCCTGTTATAGAATTATCACTGAGCCCTGTGTCTTAAGGTAGCTATGTTCACACAAAAACTTTGTAGCTTTAAAATTTAAGTTTGCAAAAGCTTTAAGTATGAAACAACGATCCACTAACGACTACAAGGGTTCACACAGGACAGAAACAAAGAGTATTCAATGTTTTTAATGACAAGTCTGGCAAAATGTCATTTTAAATACAAGCTTGCATAACATCAAGGCATTTTGTCCTCATGGCACATAACTTTGAGTGCTGACCCCCTGTGGGTGGCTCGTAGTTATCGCGCTCACCAGATGCTGGCTCTTGGTTTATAACTTTGAGTTAACTTTAAAGTGGGACTGCACTACTTGTAGCTACTTGCGCCCTCTATATAGCCAACTTCGCCTAAGCAGTACCCAGGCGCGGATCCAGGATTTCTTAGGGGAGGGGGCCCAACTTTCTTCATTTTTGTTTGCTCCCGAAAATTTGAAAATCGCGCCGGGCCCCCCCCCCCCCCTGGATCCGCCACTGGCAGTACCTGTCGATCCCCCATGGTCCCCTTTTTCTTATATTAATTGAGAGCCAATTTGATGAGAAAACCACCTGCCAGTGACCGCACAGGGAGGTCTCATCCCTCCTGGCCAAACTATTGCAGATAGGCTTTAAGATTCATAACCATGAGTGCACCCTTACAGTCCATAAATACACAACAAACATAGCCTCTTCAAAGTTTCAAACCACAACCTTAACTTTAAGTTCACAGACTGCCATGTGAACATATCTAGAATTGCCTGAAGTTATGGCATTAATCGCTGAACCTTGTCTTAAATAGTAATAGGATTAGTTACTTAGCTTTTATCAACAGTACAAGTCAAGGTCAAGGAGCTAGGCTCCATTCCATGCTCTTTGACTTTGTTGAAATGGAAACAAGGGGGTTATTCACGGAGAGAGAGAGAGAGAGGTAGACAGACAGACAGACAGACAGACAAACAGACAGACAAACAGACAGACGGACATAATAAGGGGGGTTGTGCTCAATATCTAGATCAGTAAACTTGTGAGATTTAATTGATGGTAACAAAGTAAATCAAGGACAGTTGTTCTGGAAGTAATGGTAATGCCGCTAGCATTTCTGGTACATTTGTTTGCACATTTCATAAAATTCCACTCATATTTCACGCCTCAAATTTAATGTTCAAGTGTGCATGTAGAGTTTAGGGACACCTTTTCAAAGGGATCCGGTAACTTTGTCTCAGATTCTGAAACAAAATCCTTGATTTAGCTCATGCTGCAATGATAATCATAAACCTTTAGGTCAGTCAGGAACCCCATGACTTTTACAAGCCAATCGCCTGTCTGATTATCTAGATATTAATGATTGGAATTACAAATTTTGAAAACCGTTTACCAAACGGTTTTCATACATGTAACACTACAGTCGATTGGGGAAAACAAGTATGGTAAAACCGGTCACTCAAAGATTTTTACTTTTTTGAGGCACTTCTTGATCATTTTGAAACGCTTTTTTCTTTAGGGCTTCAATATTACACCATATCACGGACACTGATAACACGTAGGGACGTGCATCTCAGATTTAACATTGTTAAACGATGCCTTTAATACAAACATAGTTTGCCACATTCAGTTCTTGTGTAAATAATACCGTAAGGTCTTTTGAAAATGTTCTCATTGTTAGCATGCAGCGATATCTTGGTGCTTGTTTGTAGAATAATGCTTGCTGAACCAAAACAGCTTTTGGAATTGAAAAAAAAAGGGAAAACACAGGATCACATCAGAATGAGTCGTCCTTACAAATAAATTTTGTGTTTTTGCTCAATTTTGATAAATATATCAACTCTATGATATTGTAGCAGTACTTTTGCTTTGTATGACAAGTGGCAGCAAACAATTAAAAATGCTGATTTGTGTTTTTCCCAAAAAAGTATTCAAGCATGAAAACAGAATTGATCATGTCACTTTTTAGGAGACATTTTAATGTCACAATGCTTCACAGAGCTCAAGTTAATACCATAAGTTTGCTGTTCGATTCAGTGACCTCATGCAATCATAATGAGTAACTTTCTTACACATTTCCCTGTTATAAGTACCGTAAGAGGAATAAGTTGAACAACTTTCTGTCTTTTCCTGAACCCAGCTTCAAACTCTTGGTCACATGATATTATTACCTGTACGGTGGCCAAGTCAGGGATTATTAGCGAGCACCTTTTTGAAGTTTTCTAGCCCAACCAATGAAATATTCTTGATTAAATGGAGGGTAGTTGGCAAAAGTTGGTTTGGGAGTAAAAGAGAAACAAGTTTAACCATTTTCTAAATTTTCCTGAACCTCGCCCCAAACCCTGCTCTAAGTCACCTTTAATCTGTTACCTCAGGCAAATTCAGCGATTATTAGCGAGCACCATTTGAAGTTTTTTAGCCCAATCATTGAACCATTCTTAATTTAATGGGAGGAAAGTTAGATGAAGTGGGTTGGGTTCTACAGGAAGGATATCATTAAGAAACCGACTGCTTTTGTTCACCTTTTTACTCCTTTTTGGCGGACTAATGAAGCGGGCTATTAATTTGACCTCAGCTTGAGGTGTATCAATAGTTTGGTTCACACGATGGATGGTAAGCTTAAAGTTTAGCTCATGGTTTAAACTTTGAGGTTATTCTGTAGTTACAGACCATTCAGATGCACTCGTGGTTATGAAACTTTGGGCTTACTTGAATTTATAAACCACAAACCATCTCCAGTTTAGCAAGATAACTACGAGCCACGGGCCATCCCAACTCAAACTTACCGGTATGCGCCGTGCGAATGCAATCAATGCTAGCCCGTAGTTAAAATGATTGCTTAGCCGGCTTGTAGTTTATCATTTTGACCACCAGTTGTTACGGTCCCCTGTGAATCCTCATTGTCGTTTAAAACTTTGAGGTTTTGCAAACTTTAAGTTTAAAATCATGACGGATCCATGTAAATGTAGCTATTGACTGCTTGCCTGGCTTGTAGTATACAACTTTGAACACTCATTGTTTTGGTCCTCTGTGAACCCTTGTTGTCATTAGTAGATCATTGTTTAAAACGTTGAGGTCTCACAAACTTAAACTTTAAATTATGACAGATTCTTGTGAACGTAGCTATTGAATGCTTACCTGGCTTGTAGAATAAAAATGTCACCACTAGTTGTTTCGGTCCCATGTGAACCCTTGTTGTCATTAGTAGATCGTTGTTTAAAACGTCAAGGTTTCGCAAACTTTAAGTTTAAAATCATGACGGATCCGTGTGAACATAATGTAGCAATTGACTGCTTGCCTGGCTAGCAGTTTAAAAGTTTGAACACTCATTGTTTGAACCTTTGTTGTCGTTAGTGGATTATTGTTGAAAACGTCAAGGTTTTGCGAACTGAAAGCTTTAAACTTTGATGGTTTCATGTGAACATAACCAATGATTTGAGGAGAGAGAATGAGATGGGAGGGGAGTTGTGGTTCTTTGAGGGTATAATGAGGTTAAATTTTGTTGTCAAATTCCTAATTACTAACCATAAATGTTGCAATTGATGGCCATTAATCCAAGGTTTCGCAAGGGTTAAACCAATGAGTGTTCAAACTTTTGAACTACAAGCCAGGCAAGCAGTCAATAGCTACGATCTCATGGATCCGTCATGATTTTAAACTTAAAGTTTGCGAAACCTTGATGTCATGTGAACATAACTGATGGTTTGAGGAGAGAGAGGATGAGATGGGAGGGGAGTTGTGGTTCTTTGAGGGTATAATGAGGTTTTAATTTTTTGTCAAACACCCAATTACCAACCATGAATGTTGAAATTGATGGCCATTAATACAAATCCTGTCTGCGGATTGGCACTCAAAATGTTTTACAGGAGGAAAGCTAGTTAGTGAATATTTTTGAAGGAAAAAAATAGCTGAAAAGTATTAAAGGAAGAGCAAAGTTTATACAAGGGGCAGATCTAGGAATCTGTCAAAGGAGGAAGGGGCCTAGTTTTGAGCTGGCACTTAATTTACACACAAATATCTGACAAAACTAAAGCAATGCTTTCAAACAAACAAAAACATATATGATTCCAGGTGCCCTTTGGGCCTAAAATACAGGTATATATTGAATAAGGCAGACTAATGGGACATGGTTGCTACTCCGAGTTTCACGCTAACCATCAGGCAACTGATAGCATTCTTAAAAGTACATGATTACTCTACAACCTGGCTACAAATACGTGCAAAATAAGACTTAACTAATACAATACATTACAATAAGAACTACTCATGGGTGAAGGGGCTATTGTAATTGCCCAGGTACTGCCTATATTTTGTTGTTGTTGCTTCGCCTCAGCATTGAGCACTGCATGAAGGATAGAGCAAAGCTAAGTAGATATACTTTTTTTAGGGATGGGGGGGGGGGGGGGAATTTAACTATTATATGTGAAACAGGATCAGAAAACATGGCAGGCCGTATGGCAACGATGTTTGATGACTACCAGCACATCATCCAAGGCTATGAACTCATACACCAGATGGAATACAATAAGGAAATCATTATGTGATTCATTTAAATAGACATCGAGCAAACAATGTGTAAAATTGAAGGTCAATGCCTGCTGAAATAACAAATTGTCCATGATAACGAGAAAAAAAAATTGGAATTTTTGTTAGTATTCCGGTGTCATTTTTACAACTGCAAAATTCAACTCTCAATTTCAATGCTGCAATTTTCATGTTCATACCAACGTGTGTTAAATAGCTCAGTAGGTTTCCAAGGACTTGAATAGACTTTGTCAGACCTCACCGAAAATGAAAAATGTTAATGTAAAATATAAACTATAAACTACTGAAAGAGATTTTTCTTCTCTCATTAATATTCAATGAAAATTATGGAAGCAAGTTTAAAATTCAATTGAGCAACCAAAGAAATTTAACATTACTAACATTACATGTATTTCATCAGTTATTTTTCTAAGGACATTGGAAATAATATCTTTGCTACACTTCTAATAAAATACATGTAATATAGGCTTAAGTCTCAAAACTTTTTTTTTCCCCTTCTCTTTAACAAAATTAATTATGTGCTTGTTGAAAATTATTAATTTCACATACATGTAATAGTTAAATCCAGCTTGAAATATGACAGTGTACATGACTCAGGAGGAAAACCCCTTGTGCAATAAGAGCAAGACCATTACTCACAACTTTTCTGTGCAGTAAGAATGCTCCCAAGAGAGTGGAGAAGGTGCACATATTGTTTGATGACGTGATGTCTAATTCTAAAATCACATTATTATCATGAAAAATCAGCTTGAAATATGAGAGACCGTGACTCACCAGGAGGAAAACCCCTTTTTCACCGAGCGTGACAATTACTCAAACTTTTCTATCTTCAAGCTCGGATGTAGACTATTAAACATTGCATATTTAAAAGGATTCCTCTGAGTAAGGGTGGAGAAAGAAAGGAACTATAAAAGCATTCATCACTCAACATAGCAAGGCAGCTACATTTAGACCCAGCCAAAAAGCCCCAGAGAAGAAATAAGAAGGGTATATGCAGTTTTAAGTTCAGGGAAGGGAAGGCAATCACTCCCTATATATACTCTGTAGCAAATGACAATTATGGTCTGACTACAATCCAGATTTTTGGAGGTTCCTTGCAATAAACGACTAAAGGGGAAGACCTCACTAGGTATGTCTTCATCAGCTTGACATTACCAAATTGCGGGCCATCTCGAGCTGACGAAGACAGAGTGTGGAGGGTAGCGAAGATGTTCACAAGAGTGGCGAGTGATTTAGCTCTCAAAAGCTTGAAAAACAGCTCTGGAAATCATAAAAACAGCTCTGGTAAAACCAAATAAATCCTTAAAATTGCCTCTTAGGGATATCATCTTTTATAGTGCAAAAGCAAGAAGATCTCGAGCAAATATCTTTGTAATTTTTTCACTGGAGGGAGGGGGTGTCACCCCTGCCCCATTGCTTCCCCTTTCAATCCCTGCTTTCTGGAATCAGATCTGGTAGGAAGTTTGGCAGAACATGAATCATATGGCCAGTCATCATTACAGTTTGCCCGGCAAGCTCACAGACCAAAAGATTCGTCGTCGTCGGTATATAAGGAAGCGATCCATCTTGGACAAACTTTCCTTCTCTCCCCATAGTCTCTCGGATATCAGATATTGGGAACAGGAGCAAGGGGCGGATTTCTAACTCATTTGATTTCACCTCTAACGAGAGACATGCCCTAGGGGCTTTTAAAGCTAGTTTCAGATTCTTGCAAGCACGATAAAAGAATGATAGGGTAACTACATTCACCATGCAAAAAGAAAATATGTATTTGACTTTATAGGAGATTTATGATTGTTGCTGTAAGCACAAATATTTATAAACTTCACTGACTTTTATATCTTTTATTTTCTTTTACCAGGGCTCTTTTTTTTCCCCTTGTTTTTCTTGAGCGGTTTGGATCTGTTTAAAGCACTGTTCGCACATTTGTATTTATACAAACAACTATAAATTATACAGCAGGCTCACGGTTGCACCATGTGAGAGAGGGGGAGGATTGGGGAGTCATGAAAAGGACTGTCTGTAATCTTTCTTTCTTGAGTGTGTGTAGAGTCCTGAAAAGGACTATTGGTATTCTTTCTTTGAGCTTATAGTTCTAAAGAGAACTATAGCGCCAGTTGGAGAGGATGGGTGGTAGGAGGGGCTTGAAGTTTCGAACAGGTTGACTATCCGTCAGCCTACTGTATATCTAGATCACCATGCAAGCTGATACTTTTAAGCAGCATCGAACTAGAAATTGTTTATGATATAAAGCCGAGAGTGGATTGAATTTTGAGAAGAGAGGAGCATGTTTTGTCTTGTCCAGCTGAATGTCCCTCAAAGACAAATTCAAATTCAATCCCAGTGCAAGCCATCCTATCATTGCAACTGCTGCTTTAAAAAATATATGGGCTTGCATGAGTTTGATTTCAGCTTAGGAATATATTCTGAGAAATGTACTATTTAAAGTAGATAAGGGCTGTGCCTGTGAAGATTATAAAGAACAGGATTTGGGAGAAGACCTATTATACAAATCTTGAAAAGATTATGATGGATCAGGATGAGATAGAAAAAGATAGATTAGAAGGAAATCTGCTGACATTCAAACCGCTTTTGCCATCCACTAATTCACCTAGATACCAAGACTTTGCGCTTTATATCTTAAATTTTTTTATATCTGTAAATGTCACTAGTTACTCCTAAATGTAAAATTGCTTGAGCTGTGCTGACAGAAAGGCTCCTATGTGAATTATGTGATAATAATTAGGATTTGTGAAGCACAACAAACTTTAGTCATCTTACTTTACTCACTTCACAGCAGTGTTTTTTCCTTGGGATTTTAAGTGCGTCATGTTTGAATGCTACTTTATTATTTTATTCTATCTTCATGGAAATTAAGCAGATATAAATACAATTTTATATTAGCTTAAATTTTGCATGAAAATTATAAATATTAGCAATAAAACATAAAGAATTATAGTTGACTTCTTAAAGAGAAAGAATGAACAGCTTTCAGACAACTTTGGCATGCATTGCATTACCAGATTTACAGGTTTTCAACGCAATTTAATGAGTTGAGACAAATTTTTCAAGGGATACATGAAAAGTGACCACTGTAGACAGATGGCCTTTGTAGACAGGTTCTTCAACACATGTCCCCTCATAGAGGGAGGCAGATAAGCTGACCAGTATAATAGACAGATGGCCTTTATATAGAGGTTGTTGCTAAGACTGGTTTGAATGTGTCTTGGCTTTTTTCTAACCATTCATCTTAATTATTAACATTGGTCCTTGATAACTTAAAGCCCGTCTGCACTAGTTTTGCCAGGGGTATTAAACCTCCCTGCAAGATCACTGACAGTTGGTTGTCTCATCAAATCAGCCCTCAATTCACATAAGAAAAGGGGATCATGGGTCCCAACAGGCACCAATTAGGCATTGTTTGCTATATAGAGGGCGCAAGTAGCTACAAGTAGTGCAGTGGGCTTTAATTTAATAACGAACACACTTTCAGTTTCAAGAAGAAGGCAAGCTTTACATTAATGAATAAATCATAAAAATGTTGGCATTACTAAGTGCCTGTGGCAGTATGAAGGTAAAGCCAATCAAATTAAGATCTTTCAGAAACTTTGGCAAGGATTGCTTCTCTATCACCACAAGTCATTGGGTAATCCAACTGACGTAGCAATACTTGTCTTGAAACTTGTCTCGGAAATGTGTCACGGAGTACGAGGGATTATCTAATTGGGGTTCTGGGACGGTGACAACTCTAATCCTTTACGATGATTGTTGATGAGCAGAGAGTGTCATCTACATCTAGAGAGACAAGCTGCATTTACACTGCAACCAAAAATCATAGTTTTTTTCTTCTCACATTCCAGTGTTTCGCAAACACAACAACAACAAAAATTAAAATCGAAAAATCCACCTCTGTAGCGTTTTTTTTTAATGCCTGCCAAAGGTTCACCTATTTTTTTTTTTTGCAGTGTAAAAGCAAATTTTGGTAAGATACCAAAATTTTTGCTCATGTGACTCTTCTCGCTTCCGTGCTAACGCATGCAGGGCACCAATGAGTACTCGCCCAAAAAAATTGGCATGAACAGACTTAGACGGATCTTTATGGGTTTTCCAGCAATATTCTCAATTCCTTATGTTTATGAGGAGTAATTACAACAGATATATATCAGAGAAATTGTCTGTCAACATCATTTTACTTCGCTTTCTGCCATCTTTTGGAACCAGATTTATCAACATTTTCTTTCAAGAATTATAAAGTATATTTTATATCCTTTTGAAGTTGAGCAAATTTTTTCAGATTATACACATTTATGAGCCTGAGCCTGCAGAAGTTATGTGGTTGTTGTACCTCTTTATTGCTGTATCTATCTTCTGTATTTCATCCTCTGTTTGTGTTCTTACCATGTGACACTCATTATGAGCGTTGTTTTGAAACACATCATCACATGGAAGTAGGAGGTCCATTACAACATGATATTTGTCATATCTCATCTAATATTCACCAGATGTGATTCTTTTTCTTCCCTTCTACATCCAAGCGCTGGCACGTGCCCTTTCCCTCTGTCGACAATGAACCCATTTCTGGAAAATGTACTCTTTTTATATTAAAATGTATTTATGTTTCTTTGTCTGTTTCTGCAATTTGCAAGTTCTAAACTTTTTTCATTGTCTCTTCTCTTCCTCTTTCTCTGTTTTGCTCTGTTTCTTGTCTTTTCTCTCTATACCTGTTTTTTTCCTCCTTTCTCTCCTCTTTTTTCACTCTATCAATCAGTGTCTTGCTTTTTCTCCCTGTCTCTCTCTCTCCTTTTCTCTCTCTCTCAAGCAATTTAACTCCCTCTTAATTCTTTCTCACTTTTTGTATCTGGTATATATTCTCTGCTATCTATCTAATATTTTTGGAAATATTGGGAACACTTTTCTGTTATGACTTCAGCCAATGGAAACAAAACAGTTTATATTTGAAAGTGAATTAAAGACTTACAAGATTTGTTAATGATTATAATTTTATAAATATTCAAGTTTCTTTCTCTTTTTTGTCTTCTTTTCAGTGACGCTGGGATGCATTATCCAGAGAGCAGTATATTCAGTTTGTTTATGGACATCGTAGTAGCATTATGTAAGTACAGTGAAACCTGTATAGAAAGACCACTCAAGGGAAACATGAAAAGTGGTCTTTATAGGCAGGTGGTCTTTATGTACAGGTTAATCCTTTAGTACAAGTTCCAATGAAAAACTATATTCAAGGGAAAGCAAAGATATGGGTATTTATAGACAGGTGGTTTTCTATACAGGTGGTTGCTCAAGTAGATTTGACTCTATATATTGTATCTTCTCCTAGGACAACTATTCCTTTATCATAACCCTCCCCCTCCCTCTCCCCTCCCTCTCCCTCTCCCTCTCCCTCTCCCCCTCTCCCCCTCTCCCCCTCCAGAGAGATATAGGTAACCCCTTTCCATTTGGCTAACTAAACCTTGGACAGCTACATCCAAAAGAAAGTACTCCATCCCTCCCCCAAGTAAAATATTCTCACCCCCCCCCCCCTCCTCTCCAATCGTGGATGGCTATACCCCATGAAAAATATGCACCTGGGACAATGCGGATAAGAAAGGATAGGTTTTTATTAAACTGTGTACAACCTTATATCCAACCATGTTGACTTTATAATGAACAATTTATGAATCCTTTCATAAAGTTTTGTATAATGTGGTGTACATGAATATACTTCTGTTAATCTCTTTCTCTTCACGTTTTTTTCTTTATTATTTGTGCAGTAATGACCACCTTAATAGTCCGCTACTACCTTGTGGCGGAGTGCCCGCTGGAGTTAGAACCAAAAGCTCGTTTCAGATATAAACGGGTCAACAAATCGTCGTTAGTCGTTGGATGTTTATCAGCGTTCGGCCTTGCAATATTATCAAATTTTCCAGTAAGTATTACGTGAAATGCTTCCAAATCCTTGTTTGTGATGTATGCATGTCTGTCTCGTTGATTTGTTAGTTGTTACCTGATATTAGAGGCACATTGGTATGTCTACTGCTTTGTGTTAGTCATTGCTCCTTTAGTCTAGTGTAATGTGTGTATGCTTTTGTATGATGCATTTTACAGTCAAACTAATCATCCTCATCTTCCTCTTTCTCTGCCTTTCTACTCTGTAATTCCTCTTTTCTCCCTCACTCTCTCTCTTTCTCTCACTATCTCTCTCTTTCTCTCACTATCTCTCTCTCTCTCTCTCTCTCTCTTTTGGTCTCTATCTCTTTCTTTCCATTCTCTCTTTATATTCTTTCTCAACATCTTTTTGTTTTATATGCTTGTGTATTAAAATTTCCTCTTGATATACAGCTCTCTCCTTTTCTATCTCTTGCTTTCTCCCTCTTTCAGTCTCTCCTCTGTCCCTCTATCTTTTTCTTCTCTCTCTCTCTCTCTCTCCCTTTCTCTCTCCCCCTTTCTCTCTCTCCCTTCCTCTCTCTCCCTTCCTCTCTCTCTCTCTCTCTCTCTCTCTCTCTCTCTCTCTATATCTCTCTCTTTTTCGCACTCACTGACTATATACATGAACGCCCCCTTTCTCCTCACATTCCTATGTAATGTGCTGTTTTGTTCCAATCATTAAATCAACTCCACATGTTTTTCCACACATCAGGATGTAATGACAACCTTGCATTAATTCCTTTCACATTTTGTACCAACAAAAGCAGAAACAATTATTTTGCAAAAAAATATTGATACTCCGATACTCATGGGGCCATAAAATTGGTCAGACATCATTGTAAGGCGCCTAGATACCAAAATCACTGGGCTAACATATAGTCCAGGTCCCGGTTGGACCATTTACGAGGTCCTCAAGTGTCATTGAACTCTGTGCTGAGGGATGATGATTGACAGCCTTTTAGGAGATGATATTCAGGGGTGGTATTCTGAAAATTTTGTGAGTTTTTAAATTTTGTTAGTGAAAGTATGTGTTGAGAGTCTTTGGTGGAAAGCCCTTTATAAGCACTTGACATTAAGTTAACGAGTATTAGTTTTGTGCCATTTTCTTGATTCTAGACTCGAGAAAAAGAGCAAGCATCTGTGAATCTTGAGGAGCTTTTTCTGAAAAGCAGACAAGGCCAATAAATCTTAATAGCATGAATGCTAGACTTAAAGCCCCTCTTAAGTGTTGGGAGCCCCCAAAATTTGATGCAAAAATTTCACCGAAATTGTATCATAATATGAAAGTGGATGTCATTTAAGACACATGTGTACAAGGATTTTCAAAACAAATTTGTTTGAAGTCAAATATTGATAAAAGAATACAAAATTTAGGTTTTCTGCGTACAACACAAAACACAAATTATATATTCTTTTATCAATATTTGTCTTCAAACACAATTTTTCGAGTGAAATCTTTGCAGAAGTGTCTTAAATGACATCCTCTTTTAATACATTATGATACAATTCAAGTAAAATTTTGCCATCAAAGTTTTGTCAAATTTGGGGCTTCCAAAACTTTAAAGGGGCTTAAGATAGAAGCCAAGAACTGTGAATCTTGAGACACTTCACAAAGGCTTCTCTATCTGAAGAAGATGAGGCCTCCCACATATGGTTGCTATTATCCTCATGGTTTCAGTAGTGAGTCAATCTTCAGGATGCCGCTGTCCTCGTTGATGAGGCCATTGACAAGACAGAAATATCTATAAAAAAGTGAGAGGATGAAAAAAAAAGATGTTAGGATGAGATTAAGATTTTATTGGAAATGGTTATAATTACAGTTTTCTGACAGTTCTTTGTTTGCGCGTTGATCCACCCACTCTGAATGGGGAAGGAAAGAGAGATAGCATCGCTCCTGATGAAGAGGATGATGATGATGATGGTGTCGATGAGTGTTTTTTTTTTTTGGGGGGGGGTGGGGGGGGTCAATATTTAGTCAGATTTATGGCTTCCCTAGGGAGATATGAAATTATAGAATTGAAAATTGATGATCATGATGGCGATGTTAAAGGTGGTGATGATCATGATGGTGGTGGTGATGATGTTGGTGAAGATGATGGTGATGATCATGATGATGAAGATGATGATGGTGTCGATGAGTGGTTGGGGGGAGGGGTCAATATTTAGTCAGATTTATGGCTTCCCTAGGGAGATATGAAATTATAGAATTGAAAATCGAAGATGGTGATGGTGATGATAATAAATAGAAAGATGGTGATGATGACGATGATGGTGGTGATGATAATGATGATGATGATGATGATGATGATGATGACAATGGTGGTGGTGATGATGATGACAATGATGATGATGATGATGATGATGACAATGGTGGTGGTGATGATGATGATGATGACAATGGTGGTGGAGGTGATGATGATGATGATGATGATGACAATGTTGGTGGAGGTGATGATGATGATGATGATGATGACAATGGTGGTGGAGGTGATGATGATGATGATGATGATGACAATGTTGGTGGAGGTGATGATGATGATGATGATGATGACAATGGTGGTGGAGGTGATGATGATGATGATGACAATGGTGGTGGAGGTGATGATGATGATGATGATGATGACAATGGTGGTGGAGGTGATGATGATGATGGAGATGGCAAAGAGAATGATGATGATGAATGTAAATAATTGATAATACTTATAAAATAGATGCAATAATAGAAATAATGATGATAGATAGACAATAATTGTTTTTGGCTCCATCCATCACCCTTGTCAATTGCAATGGCATGTTTCTTGTAATCATTACAATACATGTCATTTTCTGTGTGGGTGATAACACATGCTCAGAAAGAGGGAAGATCAATTTGTTGGATTTAAAACAAATGCATTATTATCAACTTCAAATTTGAGAATGAAGTTTCATTATTTCCATTCGACCCGGGTGACAATGATGTACCACACATTGACAGTGCATGTCAAAGAAATAAATGTAAAATCCATCTCTTCTCAAAATGCTAAATGTTAGTTTAGGGTCATGGATGTTGTGTTTTGTAGGACTGTGATGTTGCGTGTGTATATTGGGGGGGGGGGGCTGGATATAGATGGTAATGGTAATTCACAGTCTTCCAAATGCCTTGAAAGCTTCAATAGCACATATTTACAGATTTTGTTCGTGTATCTAAAGACAAAAAAACAATTCCCCTTAGAATATTTTTTTGCATAGGAGAATTCACAAATATTCTTAAGTTTGAGTGTGATCATCATATGAATATAAAATCCTGTAGTTACAATGTTACCAAGAGGATTGACATAACCTCTTTTTTTTTAATCCATAGTTCTATGTATTCCTGCCAGGGTTAGAAAGCAGATGCCCAATGTACATCAGTCTCTAACTTTTATCTATTTATCCTCAAATGCAAAGTTTTAACAGAAGCTCAATACACATAGACCATAATCTCACAATTCTTACCCCCCCCCCCCAAAAAAAAAAAAAAAAAAAAAAAAAATGAAGTAATAATAATAATGATAATAATAATAATTATAAAAAAATAAAAGATAGAATCAAAAATAATTTTTTTTAAATTATATTTTGAGCACTGCCTTTGGATTTTTATGAACAACCATCACTTTTAAATGACGCATTCTTCCCCTATTATCTTTGCGGTTTTCATCTCTCCCCGAGCTCCCTGGTATGGTCATATTTATGTTCAGGTTTAATGATGACTAGCTAGAACACTAAACTAGAACATTCATTTCTAATTTGATGTTGTCAAATAAGTAGGTCTCAAGTGAATGTTCTGATTGATGTATGTTACATTACATAGAGGTACTTAACTTTACATCTGCAGATGATCTGCTGTGACACATATGTTGTGGTGGATTTTTGTTTAGTTTTGTTTTGTTGGGGGGGAGGGGGTAGCTACCACTGGCCCATATGCTCCTCTTGTAAACCAATGTGGCGTAGGCTAAGTTTACCACCAAAAGGCCCCTTAATTGTGTTCTTATGGCCCCTTTAATAATTTCATCAAAGTTATAGACCCAAAAGACATGTTAAAGATCATTTTTCTTAGATGATTAACTCCTTTTAGATAAGTGTTCCTTGTTTTGACAAAATAGATTTTTCCATATCGATGTGTCTTCAGAATGCGATGTATTAAAGCTTACAAATAAAAGTATTATACAAAATTTTCAATCTTGAGTTACTAAAAACAAAACAAAAAACATCAAATTTACAAGGGGTAAGTATGATTTAGTTGCTAACTGTAACAATGTAAACTAGGAAAAAGAGATATTTCAAATAGAAGTATGATCGGTTCCCTGACTTTTCAGGTATTTGAGCTAAAGTTGTGACTCACTGATTCTTATTAGCCCATTTGAGATCATGGTATAGAATCTTACAGGGTTCCCATCTCCATGGTGTGTTTCTAGGCCAAACATTACGTCTTGTAGATGTTCCCTCCTTATCTTTCTGTGTAAACACATCCTCATGTAATAACCCTATAGACCTACACCAAGACAAAACATCTAAACAAACGTCCAATGTGTACCTTGACAGCAGATAGCTAAAGCAAACCGTCCAATGTTTACCTGAGAGTTGCGCAAATGAACGTTGCGCAATATTGACCTGGGGTCTATTTTAAAGACAACAGAAAAGACAGGTATTTGTTTTAGTTCCGCGCCTTTCTATTACGTCAGCCAAGCTCTATATCATATTACCCTTCTACGAATCAATCGTGCTAGCCTAGCGGTAATTGGTGTAAACGATGACACGCTTAGACCAGGGTGGTGGATATATGCTTAAAGATAAAGTTGAGTTCTGGTCAGGCGATATAATTTGGAAAGACATTATCTAAAAGCGATGGGTAAGGGTTGATTATTATCATACCCCTTTTAAATTTGATGTTGTGTTTTTTCTAACTCAAGATTGAAGGGGTGACTGGCTGAATTAGGGCCTTTGTTGATTACTTTTAGATGTATTAGCTTTAATGTGTCACATTATCAAGAAACATAAAATCAGGACAAATACATTTTTCAGATATACAAAAATTACTCAACCCTGTAAGGGTATGAATAATTTAGTTGTTTGGTCCAGTACTTCTTCTGTTTCTTGGCACATTTTGAAATACCAGAGCCTTCAAAAGCAATGCTTTTCAGTGGATATTTCTGATATGATGGTCTTCCAAAATTTCATGCAAGGGACGAAAAAGCTCTCAAATTATTTTCACCTTTCCCAGCACTCCACCTTCTCTTTAAACCAAGGAAGGTGCAATTGCTCAAAACACTCCCCTTGGAAACTCGCAGAGACCTCGCAGCTCTGATCGAAGCAAGGTCAAAGTGGGAAAACTCCAGTCTAGAAACATAATTTGCCAAACGCCAACTGACACTTGCAAATCTAATGCAGAGAAGACTTGATTCATATCTTTGTCTCGCATATTAGCGAGGCTGTGAAATTTTTTGTAGTTGGTTTAAATTTAATCAGTGAATCGCCGTGGCAACACTGACCTGGGAAACTGATTGGTGATGCAACCCCAGCGATGATGCAGGCTTCTTGTGTGTGATGTAATTCTGTTTGATGTTCGTTGTCTGATAGCTTAACTCTGATTTAGTGTCACTTCATCACATTGGCAAGAAAGTTCTCACTGTTTTGTTTGTCTTCTCTTTCCTTGTCTTTAAAGCTTTTCCTTTTTATTTCACTATTTTGCTTCACCATTGTTCCTGTACTTGTATGCCTCTGTCTCGCAAGTATGTACTGTTTTTTCCCCTCTATTGTTTGTGATTATGTCAACCCCTTCCGCCCCCCCCCACCTCCAGTCTCTGTGTCCTTTCATGGAGGGAGGGGGGGGGGGGGGTTCTCAATCTGCCCCTATCTCTCTCTCTCTCTCTTGCTTCATCTGTCCATGAACCTCTGTCTCTCCCTTCCATCTCTCTCTTTCCTTCCTATTTCCCTCTCTCCCTTTCTCTCTCTCTCTCCTTTTCTCTCTGCATCTCTCCCTCCCTCGATTACTTCCTTTCTCCCTCCCATACTCCTTTCCTTGCTCCCCTCTTTTCCCTACCCTTCCCCATATCTCTTTCTCTCTCTCTCTCTTTCTCTTTATATATCTTGTTATCTTCACCTCTGCTCTTCTCCCATCTTTTCTCTCTCCTTCTTTCTAAATCTCCCTTCCCCCTTAATCCTCCAAACTTTCTTCTTAACAACAACAACCTTAACACCTTACCCCCCCCCCCCCCCTCGTTTAACACTTAAAAAACTAATTGACTACCTTGCCCCTGCAGGGTGAACAAGCCCATGGCCGGGCTTTTACCCTGAGAGTCACTCTCAATTTCTCTACATTGCTGTTGCCATGGTAACAAAGCAGTCTGCTGAAAGATGTCCTCCCAAAAGTATCCCCCTTTTTTTTTTACTCAGAGAGATAACGCCAGACACGTGCATCCAGGTCTTCTCTTTAGAGGGATTAAATATTTAAAACATTTGAAGAATGGATGAGGCTTGCATTAACTGAGGGTGGTTGTCCAAAAAGTTCAAGGTGTAGTTTTCCAGAGAAAAAAGCTAGAATACAGAACTGAAGCAAGGGGAGGGGAAAGGGGAGAGGGAGGGTAAAGGAGACGGGGAGAAAAGGAGAAATGTAGGAAGTAAGAAGATATTGACATATCAAATTAAATGCTTCTTCTTCTTTCGTTTAACGTTTGCAGATGAAACTAATCGGGTCGGAGTCAAAGGTGATGATCAACACAGTTTGTTTGATACTTTGGCATACTTTAAAAAAAAGTTATTTGCAGTGAATTATTTCATTAAGTTTGGACAAAAGCAGGATTATTTTTCTGTCGATAATGAAGGAGGGCTTGTGGCCCCTATGCAGCCCCCCCCCCCAATAAGCCATGCCATTGATACAGTCAAACCTGTCTATAGCAAACACCCAAGGGAAACACAAAAAGTGGTCTTTGTAGACAGGTTCCTTTAGTACATGTTTCAATGAGAAACCATTTTCAAGGGAAACAAGAAATGTGGTCTTTGTAGACAGGTGGTCACTATTAAAAGCAGGTTTGACTGTAGTAGAAAGCTTGCCCTGTCTCAAGTTTGGCAGAACTAATACATCAAATGTTGAAAGCATAAGCACAAAACAAGGAACCTTTTGCCTTATCTTAAGTTTGGCAGTGTGTTATCAGTCCACATAATGCTCAAAGAATAATTTTGAATTTGCAATAGATATTTTTAGGGCTCAAGCCTTAACAGTCTAGCCTGGATTTTTCAACGCATAAACGCAACATTACAAAACCATTGCTGTGTCTTAAACCCTCCGACCACTGGAAATCCTCGTTCATATATGCTTGATGAGGTTCCTGAAGGCAATGTGTTAAGATTGGCAGCTTATTATCAGCCCCCACAGTCACAACTTCCAAGGAATTCTTTTAGAATTTGTAACATTTCCCCAGGTCTAGCCCGAATGAGCAAGTACAGAAATAACGCTTTAAAAGTGTAAACAGGATGCAGACGTCCAGATGTTTGCCAAAAAAACAAAACAAAAAAGTTTGTGAAAAACAGGCTTCTACGTGTTGTTCATTTGACAGGCTTTCTGTACAAATATGATACTTGTCTTGGCCGATATGTTTATAGGTGATGACAGGTACTCAAGGTCATGGTGGAGATGGAGGTCATTTTTTCTCCACAAAATGTAACAGAAATTGTTGAAGTTTGATGTTGCCAAAATAATATGATGTTTTGGTATAAATCCTCCCCTAACTAATGCCAAAGTGGGTGGAAGAAAAGAAAATTGTTTTTCCTGGCCTGTTTAACACCTGCTTGCTTTCCCACCTGCATCATTCTCTCTGCCCCCTCTCCCCCTCGCTTTCCCTATCTCATTCTGTGTTTGTAGATTTTAGAGCATATTCAATATTTGCAGATTTTAGAGCATATTTAATAATCTTATTTTGTTTTATACCATGATTTACTGCACATTGCATGTTACACTAATGGAAATTATGTTTTTACCTCATAAAACAGGTACAATTGATATTAACTTGGAACGTGATCGTAAAAAGATAATTCGCACACAATGACAAGGCAGTCTGTAAGAAGCCTCTTCAATTTTATATGAAAATGTTTTGTTAACGTATTTGTTTGTCTCCCTCTCTTGGTTTGTAGGAAGATAAGAACTTGATGATCCATCTCATTGGTGCCTTCTTCTGTTTCCTCTTCGGTGTCATGTACGGCTTCATGCATGCATGGCTCTCCTTCCAAGGGTGGTCAAAGATCACCAATCCATATGTGTGCATTCTAAGACTAGCTTTAGCATCGTTTGGAGCTGCAGATTTAGTAATGGGTATCCTTTCAGAAGTAGTTAAATATGTATGTATTCTAATAGTCTTTTAAGTGTTGTTGGTGGTCGAAGATCACCAATCCATATGTGTGCATTCTAAGACTAGCCTTAGCATCGTTTGGAGCTGCAGATTTAGTAATGGGTATCCTTTTATTAATCAGAAGTATATGTGTATGCATTCTAGTTGTTTTTAAATGTTGGTGGTCGATGATCACCAATCCATATGTGTGCATTCTAAGACTAGCATTAGCATCGTTTGGAGCTGCAGATTTAGCAATGGGTATCCTTTCATTAATCTAAAGTAGTTACATATGTTGGTGTGGTCGACGATCACCAATCCATATGTGTGCATTCTAAGACTAGCTTTAGTGTCGTTTTCAGCTGCAGATTTAGCAATGGGTATCCTTTCATTAATCTAAAGTAATTACATGTGTAAAACCTGTATATAAAGACTATTTCAAGGAGTTGAGAAATGTGGTCTTTATAGGCAGGTGGTCTTAAAGTGTTAAATATGTTAGGAATGGTTTCCATATGTGTGCAATGTAAGACTAGCAATAGCGTCATTTTCATGCAAATAATGGATACAAGTAACCATATCTTTTTTACAGATTTTCTTGGATTGTCATTAACAAATTCAATTGATATCTCCTCTCTTTTGGCTCTTTTTAAAATCTCTTACTCTATCTCAATATGATCTCTTTGTCACTCTTGGTGATGTTATTCTAAATGTCAAGTCCAATTCCCTTGATATGCTTTCATCTATAAAATTGAGATGCATTTCTATGTTTTGTCACTACAAGTCATGTTCCAGTTCCACTCATTAAGAAGTCTTCCCTCTTGCGCTAGCTCTCTTGAAGGAGACAGAGCGTGACTATAAACCTCTGAATGTGATTACCGCTTCTTTTGACTTCGGTTCTTCCGGGCAAACTCCCCAGCATCCCTTGCGTGCGTCCGCGGACTTTAGCGTGGGTACGTTCCAACCCCCCAGGGGTGCCAGCCCGTCTGTGAAAAGTTCTCGCTCTCTTCCTCTTCCCCATCCTCTCAAAACATATTCATTTCAATCCCATGTGCTCTCCAAACTCCCATTAAACACCGAGAGAGCGAGAGAGAGGGAGACAAAGTTTGCCTATTTTTACTTTCCCACCAGATCGCTTTTTTTTGTTTGTTGGTAAAAGTGCATTTTATGAGAATTAATCCAGCATTAATGTACTCTTACTGTATTGAATCAAGATGTGTGTCGTTAGAAGGTTAACAAATGAAAGGGGAAGTTAGGTATTTTGAATGGTGAGGGATCGATGAAAGGATGCGTTTTTGGTTAGCAAATTATTCATCAAATTGAAATCATCTGTTTTGCTTTAAATGTCACGCATGCATACATAAACTTTGTTAAATTCCACATTTTGTCTGTGAAGAGGCAGAAAGGTGTTACTATTTTGTATATCTTAACTTTCTTGTAGTTTGTACTTTATTTTCTAAAACTTAACTTTCTGGCAATCGGCAAATTAAATACACCAAAAACCTTTGTGACATGAATACTTAATTGGATATTCAAACAAAAAAATTAAGAGTACGAGGTTATAACTTTTATCAACGCAAGTCGTTCATCACATTTAACATCATAAATTGATAAATGCCAATATCTTTTGAACTTTGCACCGAGTTGTGAATATTGAATGTTTCGTAAAATGGTAGTAAGAAAGCATAGATGAAAACTGTCCCAGACATCGAGTGAAATGGGTATGGTTTCATCTGAGTCACTCTTGGCAAATCATATGATTCTGATTTTAATGAATGAGAGCGGAGAAAGAGGATATATGTTTTGCCAGTCTAACAGAATTGATTATGAATACAACATTATTTACAGAACAAACAAATGCTGTCTCTAGCTTTTCCTTCTTCCTCTCTCTCTCTCTTTCTGTCTGTCTCTGTCTCTCTCTCTCTTTTTATCTCTCTCTCTCTCTCTCTCTCTCTCTCTCTCTCTCTCTCTTTATGTCTGTCTCTGTCTCTCTCTCTTGTCTCTCTCTGTCTTTCTCTCTTTGTCCCAAATTCTCCTTAAAACTGTAGTGAGAGAGCATGGATGAAAACTGTCCCAGACAGAACATGCTCTCGAAGAATGGATTATCATTATCACATTTTTCTCATTTATGCTAAATTGGGCGTGGGTTATTCGGCGGCGCAGCTCATCCTTTTACTCATTTCTCCTTCCAAATCATTCCTGCGTGTCAAATTAATGTTCAAAGTCGCACTTCTGGGAGTTCGCGGGATGAAGCGTTTTTACAATTGTTCGATCGGTATCTCCAGGAAACGAAGAGGCCCTGCTGAAGATGTGTTATGCCGTTTCCGACAAACAGTTAAAAGACACTATGACTGTCTTATTTAATTCAGCCCATCCGTACTTGTTTTCTATTTATTCATTCAAAAGAATTGCAATGTTTTCTTCATTCAAAAGAATTGCAGCGTGCATGATGTTAAAGTGGAAGCTTTACATGTTACCTCCCAGAAGACTCTCTTTCATGTTAGTCACATCATTTTTTTTCTTTCTGAATGATTGTGTCTAACCTCTCGTTGTGTTATTAAAGGCAATCTACATTTGCCACTTTCAATTAAGCAAGGCAACTTAAATGGATACCAAGGAGAAAGAAGTTACTTGAGCTTGACTTTGAAGCCCAGGCAATGTTATCATTCAGCGCCTCACATCCTTAGAAAAGAGAGCTTTTCAAAACCACTCATTAATATTTCTAACAAAATAAATGGATACCAGGGAGAAAGAAATCCTTTTTTTTTACTTGAAGCCCAGGCAATGATATCATTCAGCGCCTCACATCCTTAGAAAAGAGAGCTTTTCAAAACCAATCATTAATATTTCTAACAAAATAAATGGATACCATGGAGAAAGAAATCCTTTTTTTTTTACTTGAAGCCCAGGCAATGATATCATTCAGCGCCTCACATCCTTTGAAAAGAGAGCTTTTCAAAACCAATCATTAATATTTCTAACAAAATAAATGGATACCATGGAGAAAGAAATTCCTTGACCTTGACTTGAAGCTTAGGCAGTTCATCATTCAGCTCCTCACATCCTTAGAAAAAAGAACTTTTCAAAACCAACCATTTATATTTTGAACACAAACTAAAAATGCCTAAAATATATAATTCAGTATCTTGCATCCTTAAAAAAAAGGAAAATTTGTAAATCCAATCATTAAATGGAATCTCCGAATGGACCAATAAATTAATCTGAAGCTGATCTAATTGTAACACAAACTAAAAATGCCTATGGAATCTTGATACAGGATACTGTCCACGGTACTTTAAGATAACTTTTATCCATGTTACATAATTAGGCCTGTCTCTTTCTTATATAATTTACCCTTTTCTATAGATGTATACAGCCAACCTGCTTTAGCGACTACTTGTATAGAAAGACCACCTGTGTTGAAATTTTCCTTCAATAATGAATTATCAACAAATGTAAATTCTGTAGATGTTGACTATGATTTGCACTTCCCTTGAAAGACCAATGCCAGTAAATGGTGAGAACAAACAGTGGCATGAACGGCCTGCCACAGTTAAGTCCAACTTAAAGTCGATCTTAGTCATTGTGAAACACCCCCCCCCCCCCTGACCTTAATCCTATGTCGTTGTTTGACTTTAACGAATGAAGTCCCTGGATATCCCTTTAAAAGCTGCCCTGCTCAGTGATAACATTTCAAAAATGCTCAACAGGAATCGCTAACAGCTTGGAGAACTTTTAAATTCAAATCAACTTTGCTGTGCCAGTTCTGATAATTGAAAAGTTGATGATGTATAGTCTTCCAATTCAAACCCTTGTTAACTCATGATGAAGTCACTCGTTAATTTTTCTTCAAAGTTTGTCACACGTAGGCGTTATACAGCTCCTGTTCAGCATAGAAAGTTCATAAACCTTGTTTGTAGATAAAAATCTGATTTATGGTGCAGACTTTGTGATTCATCGCTTTGGCTTGAATCGGGTGAAAAAAGTTAATAAGAAAAATGTCTGAGAAGTTAGAAAAATGTCTGGGAAGTTAGACTGTGCGTAGGTGATGGCAGTGGCTTGAAATGAACTTGGTCTGAATGTTTCCACAGGCAGCTCATATGGTAGTCTGCTAGGCACAGACCCTTGCCATTTGTAGTGCATGACATAGTGTCTGAAGGGTGAAACTATGCTGACTGCACGGTATATTGCATCCTACAGCTAGGCTCTTTATGTAGCTGACACAGCCAGAGACTGACAGAGTTAGGCTCCGCTCAAGACTTTGGGAAATTGTGTTTCAGTGTCAAATAAGAGTCTTTGCCAGCAGACTATTCACCTTACTCTGGGGAATTCCCCTTGGGTAGATGACATCATCGATAGTGACATGAGTAAGGTTTGAGTCACTCCTGGCAAATCATATGACTCTGATTTTAATGAATGAGAGCAGATAAAGAAGAGATATGTTTCTGCCAGTCCAACAAGTTATTGTGTAAACAGTATACTTACGGACCTATAACTGTTTCCTCTCTCCCCCCTCTCTCTCTCTCTCTCTCTTTCCCCCCCCCCCCCCCCTTTCTCTCTCTTTCTCTCTCCCCTCTTTTTTCTCTCGCGTTATCTCTCTCTCTTTCTCTTTCTCTCTCTCCCCTCTTTCTTTCCCTCTCTCCCTCCTCTTTCTTTCCCTCTCTCCCTCTCTCTCTCTCTCTCTCTTTCTCACCTGCTCTCTTTCTCCGATACCATGGCAAATTATAGGATGCTGATTTTGATCAGTGAAAGCAGAGCATAGGGTATTTGTTCCTGCCTTTTCCAAGACTTTGATCATCATGTTTAATAAGAGCATAACAGACCAAAATCTTTCTGCCTGTTTGTCTATCCCCCTCCCCTACCTCTTTTTTCTCTCTTGCTCTCTCTCCCCATCTCTCATTCTCTCTTTCTCTCTCCTATCTATATATCTGTCTATCTCTTTATATATCTCTTTCTCTCTCTTTCTCTCTCTCCCTCTGTATGTCGCTTTTGTTTACCTCTCTTTATTTCTTCTCAATATTCACCTATTTCTTGTATCTCTGTACCCTCTCTCTTGGTATGGGCTTAGTACAGCCTCACAATATTTGAATTTACCAACATTCAAGCGATTATTGCCTCATAGTAAATTAGCAAGAATCTCTATTTTTAATCTTGGTATCTCATTTAGTATTCTTTCATGACAAAATTACTGAATTTCATTTTGTTTTTCTGATATGTCAAAAATGTTTGCTAGCTCACTTGTAGAATTTGCATTATGGAAAATTATATCTGGGCAAGAATCGCCAACCCCTGGCGAAATCGTACCTGTATGCCTATGATCATGCATACACTGTCTTCATTATTTCAACACCAACAATAACATTAAGTACTCAATGGTAGAAATTTGATGAGCAATAGCATTCTTTCATTACAATAATTATTCAAAGGTCAAGCGCTTCAAACAAAAATGAACCGACCACTCTCCTAAAACTCACCATCTACATTATTTCATCGTAATGAGGTCACTCCAAGGGGTCGCTGCACTTTCACACACTTTCGACATGAAATTTTTGGCTTCCACATCGAGGTGTACTTTGCCGTGAATCTGAGCTCAATTTTCTGGCTGTCAGAGCAATCTGCCGGGGAAACATTGACCGTTTTCCTCAACCCGATATGGACAGCTCCTGCACAGAGATAGAGAAAGCAAATCATCGTTCTTCGCTTGAAATGCGCAGTGACAGCCCACCCCTAAGAACTCATTTAATTCTTGTTAACCGACCGCAAAGAAGGCATCCTTAAGTCTTTATAGATACCGAGAAAGGATTATTTCGATGTGCACGCATGTTATTTTACTTTTTTAAAGACTTTGTATGTTTGAAATCAGAGAAGACAGGTTGCCTCCTGAGAGCTCACTGTAAAAAAATGTCATCAACCATAAGCAAATTATCCTAAGGTTCTTATAGATACCGAGAAAAGAATATTGCTCTGCACGCATGCTATTGTTTGTAAAGACTGTTAGACAAGAGAACACACCCCCTACTAGCTCATGATGAAAGTTTTTCATCAGCCAAAAAGGAATCATCCTAAAGCATTTAAAGATACTGAGAAAGGAATATGACTTTGTGCATGCATGTTATTGTTTCTGTGAAGACTGTCTATATTTAAAAGCAGAGAAGACCGACTGACCCCTAAGAGCTCACTTTAGAAGTTTCTTGAACCATCATCCTAAAGTCTTTATAGATACCAAGAAAAGAATATTTCTCTGTTCACGCATGTTGTTTCTTAAGGCTGTGTATGTTTAAAGTCTGAGAAGACAGCCCCCCCCCCCCCTAAGAGCTCACTTTTAAATTTTGATCAGCCATGAGCAGTTGTTGCTTGTTGCTATGTCAGGCAAGCCTCCAGCAAGCTTTCAGATTGCTAAGAACAACCTTTGTTTAAAAAAGTATGCATACATTTTGAATATGTTAGTAAACCGGTCGTCAAGCCGTTGTCGGTTTTGGTGATGACTGTGATAAGTTTTTGTAAATATGAATCAATATTAGTCTGTGCTGGCATCCAAGGGCTTAAAGGGACCGTGTCGGTGGACTCTGGAACGATAGAGTGTCGAGTGAGATCCTTTTTGGCTCGGAGAAGGAACAAAAGGGAACCAGAAATCAATACCTTCCTCCAAAAACTTTGATGGAAAGATGGAAGTTTGTGGGATAATTGTTTAGGAGTCCCAACGACGTTGCAAACTCACGACCCCAAATTGATCCTGTCATGATGCCGGTGAAGTGGTTGAGAGAAAAGTCGTTGACTCATGAATTATTCTCTAGCAATGTTCACACGAGCGCGTCATAGCTTTGAAGTTAAGTTTGCAAAACCTCAAAGTTTTAAACAATATTTAATGCCTGCTCATAGTTATGAACTACAAGCCGACAAGCATTAACAACTACAGGCTAGCGAACATCAAAGTTAATCATGTCTACATGGCTTGAAGTTATGAACTACAAGCCGGCAAGCAGTAACAACTACAGGCTAGCAAACTTAATCGCGTCTACATGGCACATAACTTTGAATGAACCCCCCCCCCCCCCCCTACCTCCAGGCTTATAGCTATTGCATTAACCAGAAGATCGCTCATGGTTAATAACTTTGGGCGAGCATAAAGTTTTGAAACACCTCTTGGTACTTCCCTTACCTACAAGATAACCTCAAGTTAAAACCATAAGCTAAACTTTAAGTTTACAGGCCCTCGTGTGAACCTTCCTATAAGGTGGATGAAGAGCAGAGAAACTGTTATTCGGGTTTTTGTTTGCAAACTATATTTATCAATCTTATAAGGGAGATGGCTACAGCTGCGACAGGCTTCAGAGAATTTCTGGGATTGTGGTTTGGGCCAAGATTTTTGTTCGATTACAGAGATTCTGCTGATGACAGAGGGCATCAGTTTCATCTTGAAATCAATTGAGACTTTTCTTGTTCTTTGTACTTTGGCGCTTGACTCATGTGTCATTTTTTAGTATCTGTATTTTATCAAAAAGTTCACACCCCTGCATTCTCTATTCTCCATCACATTCTTTATCTATTTCTCCATCTTTTGTCATTGCACTTTTCTCTCTCTTTGTTTCCCCACTTCTCCTAAATATGTTCCCTTTTCTCCTCTCAAATGATTCTTTGGTTGTCCCTTGTTTTAGCTTTTAGCTTTTTGAAATCGAATTCCTATATTGTCTCCCAGAAAAATAGGAACTTTTTTTTACTTTGTCCCAATCAGTCAGGTTTAAACTAAATGTACCCCCCCCCCCTTCCCTCTCTCTCTCTCTCTATCTTTCTTGCTTACTGTCACTTTTTGTTGTTGAATAGTCAGTTCTAATTTTATGAGAAAATCGCTTTGAAGAAAAAAATTGCAAACTTTGAGAATGAGGCAGTTACTTTTTGTTATTGCCATCTTTTTAAATTTTGATATTTTTCATTAGCTACATTTGAGCATTGAGTCGATGTAATTTTGAATGATTTGGAAGTAATAGAGTTTTAAATGTGAATTTGCAATAGCATCTATAACACTACATTGCTGTGATCCAGCGTCAACTAACCGAGTTATCACAAGCATCAATCATTTTAGTAAACCTTTTACCCAGTACATGTACTTTGCTTGCCCCCAAACCTGCAGCTTAACTTGCCCTTTTTCATAGGGCAGGTGTCTTTATAACCCTCTCTCTCCTCCACCTGCCCTCCTACCACAAACCAGCCAAATTATCCTGATAATCACCCCGCTATTGAAACATTTTTCAGTCATTACCTGTCGTTTTCCTCCCTCTAATGACTGACTCACGCCGGGCAGGAGATTCGTGTTCGAAGTGAAAACTACTTCTCTCGTCACATCCCAGGTGATAACACAAACCATCCCCTGTCAGAAAATGGGTGGCCAATTTGGGGTGACGTTAAGAGTAGTGATTCACCATGTCGTATGTCTTATTTTCTGTCAGTAATGATGCTGCTTTTTTTCTGATTCACTATATTTAATATCTGTCTCTTTGTTGATAATGATAGTACTTCATATTTTCCTCTGCATCAGGGATTATTTCATTAGAAAACTTTTCAATTTCAAATTGCTTTTATTTATTCACCTTCACACAATTTTTTTCTATGAAGACTAGGCCAAGTTCACATTTCTTATTATTATTCCTTTTATTCATCATAAATAAAGAAAAGAAAACTTAGTCAGGTCTGTATCATTCCAGGGGGGGGAGGGGGATCATGTAAAGAATGTATTTCCAGTTATTTGTCCTTATTCAATCCAATGCTCCTGTTCACTCCGTTTTATGGGACTGTTGGTCTTAAGAAGGAAACTGCATTATCAAAATAACAAAGTCTTGAGATATTAATTGAAAATGAGTTGCTCAAGCAAATATAGCCTTTAGCTAATTAACTGCCCCCATTTCCAGACACAAATGGACCCTTGGCGCAATTAAGGAAATCTTTGAAAATCTTGAGATTTCCCTTGCCGCACGCTCTCCAATTCTCTATTCGTGACCGATCGCGGATAGCCTCGCCAACGAAACCTCCTCTGTCGGCGGCAATGGTCGTGTGGGATTTGACGGGATGTTATTTGGTGACTAACACCGTGGTCATTTCTGGACTCTGTTCTTCTGCCTAAAAGAGCCCCCCCCCCCCCCCCCTCAGATTACTGGAGTTTAGTACAGGGTGTTCCATAC
>JAVYIG010004706.1:70000-154475 GCA_035222895.1 Strongylocentrotus droebachiensis | reverse complement strand
GGAGGAAGAGAGAGAGAGAGAGAGGAGAGAAAGGGAGAGAGAAGAGAGAGAGATGGAAGAGAGAGAGAGAGAGAGAGAGAGAAGGGGGGAGAGAAAGGGGAGAGGGAGAAGAGAGAGAGGGGGGGGGGGGAGAGGGCGGATTGAATTGCATGGAGAACATTTTCCACCTTATCAACAACAACAACAACAAAAAGAAGAAAAGAAAGGGATGGGTAGGAATTTCGAATACCATCTTTTCTTTTACAATGGTTCATAATTTTTCCGACATATCAACAACTCCCTAATGTATCGTCTATTCTGTCAACAGAGATATCATAACTCAATATAGTTGGATTTCTCTTTTCCCCAATTTTACTTGATCATGTTGACAGATGCATCTAAAATAGATGTGAACTTATCTTTAGATTGAAAGCTGTTCTATTATTAACATGATACTAATTTGGTAGTCTATGAATAAATTCATCGAGTTTCATAAACACCAATATAATATAACTGACTGAAAAGGACGCGTGATGAGAATGAAATAGCCTCAAGACATTCAACGGCCGGTTTTAGAAATACATGTCTTGTCAAGAAAATATTGCCATGATAACCTTTCGATTTCGTTCATGCCATCCGTCATAACAGTTGTGGGCGTAATTAAGGGGGCGATTTCTAATGAAAAGGGTATGATTGTCACAGCCATCCTCAAATGAAAAGTAAAAAAATATTGAAAAGGATTGTTCCTTGGAAATAATAAACATGTTTATAAATACTGCCACTCAAGTTTGCTATTTTTTTTGTTACACTGCCTGGAGGAGAGTTACCTTAGAAATATGAATACTTGCATCAAAAGCTGTCCTTTTGATTGTCTAATGTATACACACTAACGTAGTTACATTCATTCCAGCTCCACATATAGAGGTTGTGATAGTATGAACGGGGATGGGGAGGTCTGGGGGTGTTTCACAAACTTGTCATCAGTGACAAATGACAGTTTTTGTTATAGCTACTGAAATCCTTGCTTCTGATTGGTTATCAGCAGATCTGTCACTGGTTTTGTCATTTGTCATTGAAAAAAGACTTTGTGAAACGGATACGTGGACAATTAACACAGATAAAGCCTTCTCTTTTGCCTTCGCATTCAATTAACAAATAAAAGGTTATCTAAATATTGCTTGTAAAGTTCTTCAAATTGTTGTTTTAAATCAACTGTCCAGATAGACAGCCTGTCCGGATACACCACAGTCTGCAGTGGGTATATACTTCAATCGTGAAAGAGAATAATGGATTTTTATGACCCTAAATCAGAAAAGAGGAATCCTAGAAAGAGGAATCCTAGAATAGATTTACATTGTTTTCTGAACAGTGGTACGTCGATCGGAAAGCGGTATAAAGGATATACAACGAGCTTCTATTTTTTATATTACCATTTGTACTAACACCAGGGTAACGAAAACGTGATAAATCAAAATCGATTGTCCCTTTTGTTGTATATGTTGAAAACAACACTGAAGGTCAGCATTATACATTTCTATATAATAATTTGGGAACATTGCCCACATAGAGTGATTTTCATTTAGAAGAAAGTGCACTGTATTGTTAGTCCGAACTTCTACATGATTATATTATGAAATTACCATCATATTCTTGATTATCATATATGTATATCCATTAGATTTTGATACTGGAAAGAAACATCATGCAAGGTACATGTATCATGGATATTGTCATGTGGCCGTGATAGCGAGGAAGAAAGGAAGGAAGGAGGTCAATGTGTATTGAGGAAAAAAAGAAATTTCAACATGAACACCCCCCTCTCTGGAAAAAAAAAAATGAGTGCGAGAGAGAGACCGAGAGAGAAGGAAGAGGGAGAGAGAAGGAGAAGGAGGAGGGAAGAGAGAGAGAGAGAGAGAGAAGAGAGGAGGAAAAAAAGTTTTAACTCTGACAAAATCAAAAGGAGACATAATAATCCACTTTTTGTTCTAGTTCCGCAGTTCTTTTTTTAATTCCCCTCCATCGTCATACACACACATGGAGCTGGATGCGTTCGTCATAACGTTATAATTCACATCTCCGACGCGCCTAGGCCCGATTTCTTAAACAAGTTTTTTTTTTTAAACCACTTTTCAATTGACAATTTACAGTACTCTATATCGTGTAACACTGAACCAGCGCGTCGCTATACTATACATGTCGCTTTTGCTTGCAAAATAAAAGTTAAGTGTTGCGCTGGGAAAACCTCTGGATAATAGCAGGAGCAGCAAGCAAGAAGAAAAACTGAATGCCTATAACACACGAGGCGTCAGCTGACGCAGAAATGCGTCTGAGAGTTGCGCAATTTTTGACGCAGTCTCTGACGCATGCATGTAAGAGAGATCACGGATGAATGCAAAATGAACATTGCAAATATTGATTTGAACTACTAAAGTGCATGCAAAGCATTTTCCTAACAGGATCTATTAGCACAGGTGAAAACGCAACCGAAATGACGCATGCATGGGGTACAATCCTTTATATCTTTGCACAGTCAGCTGGTCAATAAACTCAAGTTGACAGGTAGGACTCGGTGGTTTTTATACACACATGGACGTTTGGCTAAACACAAACAGAACACAAGATTTTACAATGTAATACTCGCTTAAGAAATCGGGCCTGTAATATTTTTTTTTCTAAAAAGATTTTGATATAATTTACAACACCACATTGCCTGGCCATCGGGGATAATCCACAGAGTAACAATATAAAATACAAATACTAAATATAAATACACATTACATGTATATACCCCTTGGAAGAATATAAATTGATTAATAATTTTCGTTTTTGAAGAGACGTTATCTTCGTACTATGCACTCGGAGCTGCATACAGGCTACAACAAGACGAACATCAATTCAATGTGAAAACTTTCTCTAGAATCAAATCAGCATTTCATATAACAATAAAGGGAATTACAGCCTGATACTTTATATTACCAACAAGAAAACTGGTAAGATGTACTGATCTAAGAGCCTTACATACGAACAAGAAGAAAAGAAAAACAGAGCCATTAAGCAGACCCCCCCCCCCCCAGCAAAAAAAAAACATGGGGCTTTTGTAACTATGGCAAATGAATTACGGATTTCCAATACCCCTACATTAAAACTGAACTAAATATTTGGGGAAGAGGGTGGCAGAAATATACCCCCCTCTCCATTGGCTAAGATTCTATTATTTTGTAAATGACTTACATTGTGAAATCATTTACAAAATAATAGAATAGGTGCAAAGAATGATAAGAGGCCTCATTGAATAAAAAATTGCTATTAAACGCAACTTTACAAAATAAATGCAACTTCATTTTCAATCGGGATCACATATTTGGGACTTGCGTTTCATTTTCTTTAGTTGTGTTTAATCAAAACTTTGTTAGCAAGAGGCACCTTGTTGACATTGATTGTCGAGATATGATGAAAGAATATACGGGCCAAAAGTATGAAGCAATAAATCCCTTTCTTGTGTAGATACCATTCTATGTGATAAATCCACAAAATAAAACTGGGTACATTGCCAAAACATACTGTATAGGTAATATACATTCACTTATCTCTATTGCACACACCATAGAATCTGTTGCAAACAAAGACAGAGAAATGTAATAATATATACATCCCACAAGCAGCTATTATCATATTTTTCCTTAATTTTAGCCACCTTTACCACAATTTTTTTTTAATAATTTAAATTTCTTCTGCCAAGTCGATGGCTATTGGACAAAATACATTTCTACTGCATACATGGACTCCTAGAATGGACTCAAAAGCCTGTTTTTCATGAAAGCACATTACGTGATAAAAGGCAGCATGAACAAAATAATGAAAGAAAGCCTTACAATCAACAAAAAGAAAATGGGAGTGCATTCACTGGTAGGCAGTGAACACACAAAACCCGACTATACTAGACTGCAGCATAAAACCTCATTTTGCCTGCACTCAAAAGAGAGCCATGCAGGAGGGTGTTAACCCGATGACTACTGCCATAGGCTTAACACATCGAACAACAATTTCCCGTAGGCAACTCATATTGCATGTTGGAGCTAGAAGGGCATCATTACTATCAACATGACGGACAAAGGAAGCAGACAAAATATAGTTCCTCAGGTAGACAAAGGAACATCCATTCACTGCTATTATGTAAAAAGTGAATATGCATGTCACACCTGTTCTACACATTTTTACATAATAGCAGTGAAGGGATGTTCCTTTGTCTACCTGAGGAACTGTATATTTTGTCCGCTTTCTTTGTCAGTCATGTTCATAGTGTATTAACTCTTTGTAAAAAATTATTTGAGTCAACACCCTTCTGGCTCCAAACAAACGCTTTGCTATAATAACAGATCAAACATCCTTGGAACTTTTATCTTTGTTTGTGACAGGCTGCCAATGTCTACTAGCAAATATTATTTCCTAGCCCGATACAAGCCATTAAAAACTAGACTTATTATGCTGATAAACAAGTGACCTATTCTCTCCAAAAATGGACAAAAAATATGTCATTTTCAATATGGGGCTGTGCATTGCTCTAGCTACTAACTTCAGTTTTTGGACACCCACAAAATGTTTCTATTTCAGTACAGTAATAAAATACAAAGCAAAAATACCAACTCCAAAAGGTGCAAGAAAAACTTAGTGGAATCTATTTCCAAAGTGTGCACTAACAACCCGCGAATTCTAAACTATTTTATTTGTACAGAGGACTATATATATCACCGATCTGCACATAATTAGTCTAATATATGTGCCATTGAACCTAAATCAAATTCAAAACCTAAACCCAGCCCTTACACCATGCTCTGGTTTAATTAAATGGTGGATAGATCCAAATGGGATGTCTTGGTGCAGTT
The DNA here is from genome assembly GCA_035222895.1 of Strongylocentrotus droebachiensis. Classification (NCBI taxonomy): domain Eukaryota; kingdom Metazoa; phylum Echinodermata; class Echinoidea; order Camarodonta; family Strongylocentrotidae; genus Strongylocentrotus; species Strongylocentrotus droebachiensis. The sequence goes on along the minus strand of JAVYIG010004706.1, from coordinate 149,613 downwards.
AGCTGACAGGGGCATTTGATGTGCAAAATGTGTGTTATCATTTACGTTGAATGTGAATAATGATCGCCAAAGTTGTACAGAAATTTGCTGACAAAAGCCAAGAAAATCAAAATTCTCAGTGGCTTATAAAAACTAATACTGGTATGAAGTGTTTTATGAAAAAAAAAGACCAATTTCATAAATGTATTCAAATTACAAGCATGCCTCGGTACAAATGACAGCTGTGACCTTAATAATATACTCTGGAAAAACAATGCCCTTCACAATATGAAATACAAAAAACATATGTAAAAGAACAAGAACATTTTATTTCATATATCGCACATTTTACAGCTAGCCTCCGAGTGCACAGAACCATTCTCATTTCCAAAAAAAGTTCTATAAACCATGTACATGAATTTGGATTAGACAAAGATACGATCATCACACGTCGATGGTGATCATACTCAAGAAATTAATACACATTTGTTAATTAATTTATACATGTACAGCATATGACAAAATTTAAATAAGCATTTTAATAAACAAAATATATATGAATTCCTTTACAGTATAACATAAGCTCCATGAACAAAAATGTAGATATATGTGCCGTCTTAAAGAGCTTAGTGCAGCACAAATGAAGTACTGGGGTGTTAGAAAGGAGAGATAACATTTCAAAAATATATACTAAAAATGAAAATGAACAACATATAAATACTTGAATGACAGATAATCATAAATGGTTAAATGATATCCGGAAATATAATTTCCAGTCAAGTTACACAATAAATGAGCCAAATATAATGTTAATAATGGACTTGTAAATATCAAAATGAGATTAGAAAATGGGGTTAATGTTGGTGCTAATAGTGCATAACTAATGGCTGATTCATAAAAGGGGTAATTGGTCATTTAGCAATAAATAGATTCTAGGCAAGAGGTAACTAACTTGATATAAAAAAGGATGGGTTTTATAACATGCCTATATAACCAGGGCTGCGCGTTATAAAGAGTTGAAATTAAATGCAATTTATTTGTGATTTATATAAATCGAACTATGTATATATGAGACAGGAGATTGTAAACTTGCGATTGATTGAAGGACTTGCAAATTGATTTGGACCTATCGCAACTCTTTATGAGAGGGGGCCCAGGTATGTTATGCTCTAGTAAAGCTGTCATGCAATAGTGGATCTCCAACATAATGCGAAGATAAATCAAACGCTAATGGGTTGACTATATGTAAGCAGGATAATACAGCTTTAATAGATATTGAATTTTTAGCCTGGGTCGCTTACAAATAAAAACTTGATAATGTACCACATTTTCATATTAAGCACAATTAAGATCATGAGACTTCCAAACAGATGAACAGAGATGATTCAAAGTTCGATAATAACATACTTAAGTCTATTTGGAGCCAGAAGGGCGTTTAACTTGTATCTTACACAGAGGTATTAAACTGCCTTCTCGCTCCAAACAGATAATAAACTATTAAACCTTTTGCTCATAAAGTCAAACCTGTCTATTAAGGCCACCCAAGGGAAACAGAAAAAGTGACCACTGAAGACAGGTTCTACAACACACATTTGTTTCTTGAGGGAGACAAAATACATGTTCACTATGGTGGCCTTTACAGAGAGGTGGCCGCTAAGACAGGTTTGACTGTAATTGAAAATATAAGCTGACAGAGAGACAAAGATTCTAATTGCAAGGGATTCTGGACCAGGCCCTAAAAGAAATGAATGGCATTGAGCATTTTTACACCAAGAAACATTAACCATGATTGATCTTAACCATGTCTTTATGCACTCACAGTATCAAAATATCGGCCTCATAAGCTCAATTACCAAATGCCATATATACAGCATCTTGAATAAAGTTTTACTTTCAGCGAAAAAACAAAAAAGGAGAAAAAGAGCCCCTTAGCAATGAAAATGAAACAAACGTAACACATATGGACGATCTCCTACAGAAAAGACAACTTTGTTTGGAACCAACTAGATCTTCTAAAGGAATGATTCTCATTTCATATTTTATACTGTCTCATATCAATTTGAATCTTACTGTTGCCTCAAAATCTACATTCCAAGTATTAAAAAATTCATGCCCATGTGATAATTGCAATTAAAAGTGATTAATAATTCTTCAGTTTCAACTGAACCGCAATTTTCCTGGAATAGAATACAATTATGTTGATGACCAACATCCAGAGTAATGTTAAAATATCAATTGATCTTTTTAAGTTTCTTGAGATTCAAGAATACAATCCATCAATTTCAACTGGTAAAACCTCTAAACTTGTGTTAACTATACATTCATCAGCCTACGTTAACTAATTGAAGTTTCTACTACACTGTGTATGGATTCATTTGGTATGTGTACTTTTGAAGTTCAACAAGGCCACAGAGTATTGGTCAAGATCTGGAATTGATTGGAAAGGTGCCTGTACTTCAACAAGAAGTTTTCTTCAAATATCCTTGAAAGATTATTTCTTAGATGACGATCTGGCGGGAGGGGTTTCCATGTTTATCTCTATAGTGTTCTCTCTAGAAAATTCCTGATTACAAATATCTTGAAGATTACTCGGTGTAAAAAGACAGAATCATGCAGGTAAAACTTTTCAAGCTAAGATACAATTTTACTTGCAAGATTAAATAAGGATATATTCAGCCATAACAGATACTAGTTATGTCTTGTACCTGACAAAATTTATACAAAACATGTCGACTATTTAAATAAAAAAAATTGCAGGCATTTCAGAGCCAAATTTGGTAGGATTGTGTACCTTGATTTAAAGAGTTTGAGAAAATAATAAAATAAGGTGAACATATTTCACCATCTATTTGACTTTTACCAATACAATGAATAACCTTTGATCCAAAGTCTGGTACACATGTACTTCTGGGGGGTGTTTCACAAAGATCCTAAGACAAGCTTAACTCTTAAGTTGGACTTAAACATTATGGAGAGCCATTTGTAGCCTTGAAATAAAATATATTTGAAAGCGAAAATTCAAGTATTTTAGACTTTTTATAAATTCCACATCAAGAACATGAAATCTCCTTGATAATAGAAAATATGAATGATTTGAATCAACATTTTATGCCTTTTAAAATAACTTTTACAAGATATTTTCATAGATGCTAACAGCTTTCCATAATTATTAAGTCCAACTTAGAGATAATTTCAACTTACGATCTTTGTGAAACACCCCCCTGGTAACCCTGGAGCCTTGACATTTGTATTTATTTCTATGCAAGCAATATTGAATGAACTCCATGCGCTATCATCATAAAGAGGCACATTCTAACATTGTTAACATAAAAATGCAAGCTTAGTGTCATCTAGACTGCACAACAAACAGAATAGACAAAAGCCCTTAGCACATGCAGTTGACAATAGTATGACATTAGTCAAAATATGTTTTAATAATTAGCTAATAGTTGGCATATCCAGCAATCTTGATTATCAGGTCTGATACACAATAAATTGCTTAACCATGTCATGGAGATTTTCTATGACATTGTCAGACACTAAACTTTGCTTTTGAAATACACTTTCTGATAGCAAGCCCTCATACATGTAGCTAACATTTATATATCAACACCATCCTTAGCTGCAGCTGTGTGTTAAGGGGCTCTTCTCCTTTCTCGTATTTAATACTTCTGTTTTATGCGCTTCGATGTTAGGAAAAGCATTTTACAACTGAAATATCACATTTATATTATAAAAAGAGGCTGTCTATGTGAGATTTTGTTTTGTTTTCATACATTCATAGAGTTCCAACTAAAGCACATTTATGCTTGATGGTCTACGGAGCAACATATTGGAAGCATCAATAAATAGAAGAAAAATAAAATAAAGCTTTGGTATGAAAACAACAGAAAAAAGAGAGCAGAATTTCATTTCAATATCAAATCATGATGCTAAACGATGGGGTGTTATCTAATATTCTAGTCTGTGTATAGAATATCCGAATGAAGATCTTGGTTAGAATATCACAATTCTGATAGCTGTGTACAAATATTTCTATCTTGCAAGGTTAAAGTAACTTTTGCTTCGATTAGAATCCAATCTTTTAGGTCCTTGATTACCATTCATAAAATAAGTGAAGTTGGCTTCAATAACAAACAAAAAAAGAAATCATATCATTCCTAAAAACAATGAACCATTAAATTTGTGGTTCTATTGTAACCAATTTACCTAGTCGAGGGCCTGGCATGTATAGTTGATATCAATAACGTTAACCATAACAATAAAATTGGTCACTGTAGAAAGCATACCGAGTCACAGAAAATTGATGCTAAAGGCTCATTCGCATAATTCAAATGGCAACAATAATATCCAGTGTCTAATTCTAATCATTGTGATTGTTATTTTTACTGGAGATATGTGCCTGGCCCTTTTCTCCTGCTTTCATTTGGTATTGGTAGAATGACAGCAATCACTAAGAGGGAAAGAGGAGAGAAAGAGAGGGGGTACAGAAAAGGGGAAATAACATTTTTTTCTATGCTAGAAACTACAGACAACATCAGCGTGGCATAATGATTCTAGGAATATCTCTTAGACATGTCAAAAGAGGGGATATGGAACAGAGACTCTCTTTCTTCCATCCAGGTCTGCAATTTCAGTTCACATCTGCAGACAGTTCTATTTTCATATAACCTGCATTCCTGGGACCCGTTTCACAAAGCCTTTTTTCAATGACAAATCTGCTGATAACCAATCAGAAGCAAGGATTTCAGTAGCTTGTAACCGAAACTTTCATTTGACACTGATGACAAGTTTTGTGAAACGCCCCCCTGATCTCTTGAAGCTGGAGCCAACTGGGTGTAGGACATCAACATGTCCATCACAGAAGAGCCTCCTCCAACACCACTCAAAGCAGCCAGAAGGGCTCCATTAACAACACCCATATCCTGAATCCGGTTGAATCCAGTTCATTCCAGTCGATTCCAGTTGATTCCAGTTGCATCCAGCAAAGTCCTGTCTATTCCAATGACCCGACCCTGGCTGTTCTCTAATGGAAAGGGTGCTGGACTGGCCGAGTATTTCTTATAATCCGGTTGAATCTGGTTGATTCCAGCCGATTCCAGTTGATTCCAGTTGCATCCAGCAAAGTCCTGTCTATTCTCTGATGGAAAGGGGGCTGGACTGGTCATCTTCTAGGGATACTAAGGTCCAATCTCGATGGATGAAGACGTATGTAGGTGGGTTGGTTTGTGATGTGACGATTAGAGGAATGGATTACTGGTGTTACTGCTCTTTGGTGGAAGGGCAGCTTGGGCGCCGAACCCTCCTCCCCCTTGCATCTGGTAGAAAAGTAAAGAGAGGAAAGGAGACAGGGAATAATAATAATATTGGATATTTTCATAGCGCACATATCCATCACCTAGGTGCTCAAGACGCTCTAATACTACTCTGGCTCTGCTAAACTACCATTTTTAAAGCTCACAGCATTCAATTCAGTGGCAATTGTAGATAAAAGTAAGACCAAGGCCAAGAGTGACTATTGTCAGTTTGTCTTCCTGAAGGACCTCAGGTTATGACAGGAGTTCGAACACAGTACCATGTTGTCTATAGTCCATTTAACTTATTCACAATACCAAAACACCTAAACAAATCGATATGAATTGTAAGTGGAATGCAAGCCTGACTCACCATGAAAGGATTCGGAGCCATAGGATTCTGTTGTGGTACTGCATTAGGTGCTGCTCCCCATGCAGCCATCTGTTGCTGCTGACCTTGCGGCGTAGGTTGTTGAGGCGCACCAAACTGTCCCATCAGCTGCTGCTGCGGTTGGCCCATTTTATTAAACTGTAGTCCTGCCATTGCGGCCATACCCGCACCCCCAAAACCCAAGCCTCCTTGAGGGGTTTGCTGTGGTTGCTGACCTCCTGGCATGCCCATTGCAAACTGATTAGGCATCATGCCTTGAGCTTGAGGCATGGCACCAAAACCACCAGCCGCGCCAAAATGTCCTTGAGGGAACCCTGCCCCTACTCTTCCATTCATTTGCATATTGGCTCCAGGTTGTTGCTGCTGAGGCATTTGCTGGTTGAAGGCTCCGCCTGCTCCTGGCATCATCATAGGGTTCTGTGCAGGCATTCCGGCTGCAGCTGGCTGCATACCAAAGAGTCCGTTTGCTTGGGTAGGAGCCCCTTGGGTTCCGCCTGCTAAGAAAGGGTTGTTTGCCATAGTACTTGTTGGTTGGGTAGCACCGCTTGAAGACATAGCCATGAAGGGGTTACCCTGCGGTGCTCCTGATGAAAGGAAAAGAGTTGTATAATCAATTATAATAATAATAACAATAGTGGGTTCTTGTATAGTGCTCATGTCTGTCACTCCTTGACTTGACACTCCTGGCGCTCCCGATTATGACTTGCCTACTTCAAATACAAATTGTTCCATCGTTTTCGCAAGAACCCATCCTTTATTTCATTAACACATGACAATTACAAAGTTACAAACTAAAGAGTATCAACCTCTTCCTGGAATAATAAACAGTTTAATTACCACGGGTGGTATAAAGGAAACTGTTCATTACCTGGGAAGAGGTGTTTTAATTTTCATATCAAATCTTAATCAGAACAAGCTACTGGCTAGTATATACACCATATATGGTAGTACAAACAGATGATTCACAGTGACAACCATGTGAACACAAACAGATAATTCACAAAGACAACATTGTGAACACAAATGAAAAGGGAGTGTCTACTTTGAGATTTCATTCGCTGTGACAAATACAAAAGAGGTAAAAGACAGAAAAAAGAAAAGAAGAGGATATGACCCCAGGAATCTATGAATATAAATCTTTCAAAAAATGATTTATCATTTATCAAAGCAGGGGGTGTTTCACAAAGATCTTAAGAAGAACTTAACCTTAAGTTGGACTTAAAAATTATGGAGAGCCATTTGTAGCCTTAAAATGAAATATTTTCAAATATGCTAATGGCTTTCCATAATTGTTAAGTCCAACTTAGGATCTTTGTGAAACACCCCCCTGGACCCCTCAGATTAATCTCTGTCAGAAGACACTTACCTTGCTGCGCACCAAAAGGTGCTGAGCCAAACAGTTGTGATGAAGACGTGGACGGCGTCCCTAATGATGTGGCTGATGCGCTGGCTGTTCCTGGAAACCCCTGCGGTGACGACTTGGCCATCCCTGCAGCCCAATCAAATCCAGAGCTAGATGAAGTCTTAGGAGGAGCTGCACTACTACCACCACCACCCCAGTCGATAACACCGGATGCACTTCTACCTCCTCCTCCTCCCCCGCTCCAGTTGACGCTGGCAGTTTCCTGGGGCGGGGTGCTGTCCAGTGAAGCGAATGCAGCGTACTTGTCCCCGCCTGAGCCTACTGACCCAGCCGCCGCGCCGCCTGACGGAGGACTCGCGTTGGCGATGGAGAGCCCCTGTAAACCTTGCACTGTGGGGTTGAGGGGGGCGGAGGAGACAACAGGGACAGGGGCAGACTGGGGGGCGAAGGCCGACTCAAATGCCCCAAAGTTGTTGGTAGAGGGGGCAGACCCTGCAGCTGGTTGAGCTGGCATGAATGCTGTGAAATAGAATATAATATAATTCCTTGTTTTTATTGAGCATAAATGAGTTTAAGTCTAGAGATGAATTCTCTGATCCGCCAAGACAACGACCCAGGGTTCGATCTCAAGTCTCGTCTTCCAGATGGAGCCATTAAAGGTGGGTTCCTAGCTACACTCAAATCTGATTTAATACCGTAATACAAGTCCTCGAAAACCAAATTATATACACATACATGAATGGAGACGGAAATCTGCACCATCGGTTATGTTGTACTATGCATTGGAGCAAACATTTCTTAGGTGCTCACACAATACAAGATATATTGCCATACTTGCCTGCATTTATATTGTTGAAAATGTGAAGAAAAAAAAGAAGAAAAAAAATCAAATCAATACATGATAAATTTAGGGTTCATGATGGGGTTGTGTTCATTTGTGATCATATGCATAATAAGAAAATAACCAGTTTTCTTATCATACGTGTAAGGTAAAATACATGGTCAACCTATACATTTAGTAAGTAATTATTCTAAACAGACCTAAACAGACGAGCCACAGATTTGACGGTAGGTAAAATATTTATAAACTACAGGTATCCAACATTTCTTCCCCTTTAAAACACAAGGAAGTAGTTCCTGGTATATGACCCAAAATGCCACTGTGTCCAACTGATTTCCTTCCTTCAGAGAATGCTCAGAAAAAGCCAGCATCGACCTTAAACCTACAGCAGTTTGGTGTCACATTCAGTGATGTTTTATTTTAATCTCTTGATCCAAAATGCTCTAAATTACAATAATTTTGTTTGTTTGATTGATTTTATTTCTGCGTTCAAAAATATACAAATTCAAAGTCAAAGTACAAAATTTCGAACAATAACAAATACAATGAATACAATGTTTACAAAAGTAATTAAATGAAAAATCATGTACAATTATATAATTCGATAAACATGTACGAAGTATACAATAACATAAGAAATATGAAATATTTTCAATAAATTAGAGAGGTAATTTGGAACGCAGGAGACCACCATCGTGAGCGGTTAGGCTGGAAATGGATGGCGGCCTCGTAATCATTGAAATCTCTGAATGTGTATGGCAGATTGAAATTAATAATCATATTTGTGTACTAATTGGCAATTTCTTGTTGATTTAGGGGAATTTTCATTCACAGTTTAATGTAATACACATTTTTAATTTTCTATAAAATTATGCATGAGTGGAAAATACAATTGTTGCCAATTTGAGGAGTAAAAGGTGATTTATTTAGAACTTTAGAAAACTGTGAACACTATGGCCCAAATTCACAAAGGAGGTTTAAATTTAACCCATAGTTTAAACCCTCATTTACATAACCCATGGTTTAAAATTAGCACAAATTAAGCATACCTTGCCTTGCGTGCATTTAATATTGGACCTCTGACTGTGTCACGCTTATTTTGTACTAATTTTAGACCATTGGTTAAATGAAGATTTAAACCATGGTTTAAATTAAAACCTCCTTTGTGAATTGGGGCCATTGGGTTAAAGAAGTTCAAGGAACCGAACTACCACTAAAATGAAATATCTGCCAATAGCTTGTAATGCACAAAATATCTGAATACAAAGTTGGTTAAAAACCCTTGTGAATACAATTTTAATTTTCATCACAATCTAATGTACCGGTACTCTTGTGGTCCATACAAAAGTTGGTTCTTGACAATAATGACAGTCAATACCTACTGAGGAATATGATTACAAAGTGAAGTATTCACTTACACTAGCTGGTACTTCAGTGTAACAGTGGGATACTGTATAGCCTAAGCAATATGTGGTTACAGTTAACGCGAAGGTGCCATTTTCCTGGCGAGATTGCAAGTAAACAAGTTTATTATAACGGCCCTTGTTCGAGCTCACCAATGCACGTACATGTAACTTAAAAAAGGGTAAACCCATATTGTATTCAATGGAAAAAATAAATGAGACGGGTTTGAAATTTGTTACAATATTACTGTTTATTAATGTTAACCATGGTTAATCATTAATTGGTTATTTTTCTTTTGAGATGGAAAAAATTGAAAAATTCCATTCCGTAATATCTGTATACAAATTTTGGGTCCTTGGAAGGTGTAAAAGTAAAGGTAAAAAAAACACATAAATAAGTATGAAATGGGCAGGCAAAGTTTTTTTTTAAATAATGAATAATCTTCATTTATACATATTCCTGGTTTCTTGGTTAAAATGAAAGACCACACTCACTGCAAATGAAAAAACAATTTAAGTTTCATTATCTTACACTAAATTAGAACAGATATATTTGATAGAGTCTAGGGATAGAAGTCAATGTGAAAGTTACTGATCAAAAGGTACAATCCAAATGTTAGAAACATCACACTCACTGCAAAGGAAAAAAAGTTGAGTTTAGTTATCTAACACTAAATTAGAACAGATATATTTGATAAAGTCTATGAACAGAAGTCAATGTGAAAGTTACCGATCAAAGGGTACAATCCCAAAGTTAGAAACAGATCTATTTAGTAGAGTCAAATGACAACAACAACCAAAGTGACGGTTACAGTACAATCTAAATATTAGGAATAAATCTATTTTGAAGAGTCTAGAAACCCAACATGAAACCGTTGCAATCCCAATGTTAGAAGCAGGGCCCCATTTCACAAAACTTGTCATCAGTGACAAATCACAATTTTTGTTATAAGCTAGTGAAATCCTTGCTTCTGATTGGTTATCAGCAGATTTGTCACTGATTTTTGTCATTTGCCATTGAAAAAAGGTTTTGTGAAAAGGGTCCCAGATCTACAGATGACAGTCTAATCTCCATTTTAGGCACACATCTTTTTGGAAGGGTCTAGATGAAAGTCAATGTGATCATTATGGATTACACAGTGCAAGCCTACAGTTAAACATATAGGTACCTACAGGTATGTGGAATAGACTAGATGCGTGTCCATGTGAGAGCTTTTGTACAAAGACTGATCAATGCTTGGTAGTCGTTCATGAAGTAGGCAACTTGGCGAACACTGAGCCAACGGGTATAACGCTCCTGTATGGACATACGCATAAAGGGACACTAATATTCACAGGAGTGTAATACCCGTTGGCTCAGTGTGCTGCGCTCTATATACCCACGCATGAGCAACCTTAAGGTTAGGAACAGATTGAAGACAGAGCAGTGTCACTGCTTAATAGCTGCAAATCTATTTGGTAGAGTGTACATGGCAGTCTACATGTACACTGTCTTTTAAAAATGATTGTTTAAACAGTTAATTCCTTAGGTTAAACACAAAACCACAAATTCATTTAGACGAGTCTATATGGGTGTTGACTCAAGGGTTATAGTTCAAGTCGTGCAGTCTCAACAAAGTTAGAAGTACATACATATTCTAGATGGGGTCAATGTGCTCATCATGGTTAAAACAGTGAAATCCCAATGTTAGAAACAAGCAAATGAGTCACAACAAAGTTAGAAGTAATCTCGATGGTAAAATCATGATGGTGTCAATTAGAGTTCAAACGGTGAAATCCCAATATTAAAAACAGATCAAGTTCGGCGAGTCTAGACGGTTTTAGTTAGGACAGTGCACTCCTAGCTAAGGTTAGACACACTCAAGCTTACTCACGATCGTTTTGTTGGGCGGTTTGAGGGGGAAAGAATAAGTCGCCTAGGTCTCCAGAACTACTTGATGTGACAAAACTATCTTGCTTGGTATTATCTGGAAAGGCTGCATGCAAGTTTGGAGACAAAAGGTTAGGAAGCACAGGGGGCTACAAGGAACTTTTTTTTAAATTCAGAGTCATCATGGTTTTCCTTTAAACCTGATGACTGATAACCGGTCGGGACTTGATGTCCTGATGAAGCACATGTGAAAGGACAGAAGAGATTTTGAATTGAAATTGTACTAACCTTAAACTGGGCTTAAGCATGTCAGAAAGATGGCTAAAATGTCATTCTTTTTTTTACCTTGTGAAATTTCATGCTCCAGTTCATTCTCAAATAAAAGATAATAGCATTCTTTCGTTCAAGACTACCTATTCTATTACCGGTATTGAAACAGTCCATTCTGCTTTCAAAGTAGTAAATTTCCCCTAGAAACAGGATTCCAATACTACATACATTGTACTCCTAAATGAACGACTGATAATACTTTTTATAGGAGAATAAACTACTCACTGGTATGATATAAAATTTCACCTGGAAAAAAGAAGAAGAAGAAATTCTAGCCATCTCAACAAAGGCCAAATTTTAGGTGTGTACAAAGTGAACACAAAGTCCCTCTTGTTGTCCCACATGTAGAGATCCATGTATGAGAAAAATCAAATCCTGGCTCAGTGTCAGGGCTTGGTTTATGAAGCGAAACAACTCGGATGGCTCAGGCTTATTACAGACTTCATCGAACACTATTTTTCTAAATTCTATTTCTGTTATTATAGAGAGTTCACTCCTAGCTAGGGTTAGCACACTCAAGCTTACTCACGATCATGTTGGGTGGTTTGAGGGGAAAAGAATAAGTCTCCTAAGTCTCCTGAACTACTGGATGTGGCAAAACTTTCTGTGTTGGTATTATCTGGAAAGGCTGCATGTAAGTTTGGAGGCAAGGAATTACATGTATTTGTAGGAAGCGTATTAAAGAGCAATATTACCATAATATATTATTCAAGCATGAGTCGACATCTGGGGGGTGTTTCACAAAGATTCTAAGTTGAACTTATCTCTAAGTCGGACTTAAAAATTATGGAAAGCCGTTAGCATCTATGAAAATATTTTGTAAAAGTTATTGAAAAGGGCATAAAATGATGATTCAAAACATTCATATTTTCTATTATCAAGGAGATTTCATGTTCATGTGTGGAATTTATAAAACTCTGAAATACTTGATTTCTCGCTTTTAAATATATTTAATTTAAAGGCAACGGATGGCTCTCCATAATTTCTAAGTCCAACTTAGAGTTAAGTTCGACTTAGGATCTTTGTGAAACACCCCCCTGGAATTGTAATCAATATGCACGATATCAAATCCTCTTGGCAAATTGTATCTTCCAGTATAAAAAGCGTTCAGTATGATGAAGGCTAAAGGCAAAGAAAATTGTGTCCAAAACAACTTGCCATTTTTAGTTGATTCATTAAGATACACAGCTGGGCAACACTTGGTTTTTGTTTTTATGTCTTTGTTTTGTTTGTGCGCTGGATTTAATGTCTTTTTTTATTATTAAAAAAAAGTGATATTTATTAACAAGGCTAAAGGCAGAGAAAATTGTGTCCAAAACAACTTGCCATTTTTAATTGATTCATTAAGATACACAGCTGGGCAACACTTGGTTTTTGTTTTTATGTCTTTGTTTTGTTTGTGCGCTGGATTTAATGTATTTTGTTATTATTATAAAAAAAGTGATATTCATTAACAAGGGTCCCTGGCAGAAAAGAAATAGGAGGGAGGGGGGGGGGGATTGGTGATATGGTTTTCAATTTAAATCTGTTTCAGGCAAGCACATGTCAAACAAAACTATGCATAAAGGTTTCAAGCCAAATGCAACAAAGCAAAGCAGCTTCAGGCAAATACACATTCACAGACATTACCAATTTCTTTAAAGAGGAAATGTTAGTGTCTGGTAACCAGACTACACACATGTGTTTACTGCTGAGTAGAACCAAAGTATTTAGGCTCATTACCAACATACAGGTATATTCACAAACAGGGAAATAAACATGCATGCAGAAGGAAGAAAATTTATTATTAGAGGCTTTAATATCAAAAGGCAGTTTCTTTGGTAATCTATATAGCATGGTCCATAGGTTAATAATTTTTCTCAGCGATTCAAATTTCAAAGGAATGCACATGGATTTCCATCTACAATGCATTTGAATAACACACTCAGAAGATGCAAGAGGAAATGTGGGCTCAGAGTTCAAATATTTCCTGTTTTCTGCAGGAAAAAATGTTCATCGTCCTGTTACCTGACTTAACATCCTGTTACAATACCTTTTCCCACCTACATGTGAACTTCCTTGGTCTTTTTTTTTATTATACCTCGATAACAGGCCTTTAATACATGTATATTACAAACGCAACAAGTGTTATCATGCAACTACAGTGAGCTTAATATACAGTTTAGTGTTGACCAATTAATACATGCTCCTGCATTGTATACAATGTAGTAATGTACATGTATGAACATAGAAGAGCCAATTTTTTAGCTTCATTATATCGTTTGAGCAAGGTCAAGGGTCAACTCAGGACGGGATTTCAATAATCTTCACAACCAAGAAGATAATGTGATCTAATCTTTAAGACCAGTCCTGAATAAAAACATCAATGTTCTATCAGAGACCTTCTCCTTTTGTGTTCTCTCTCTCTCTCTCTCCTCTCTGTATCTCTCTCTCTCTTTTTCTCTCTACTCTCTTTTTTCTAATTCTTTAGTTACTCTCACAATTTCTTGCTCTCTTTCTTTCTGGCTGTCTACCGGTATATCTTATTCCTGGCTAGACAAAATGCCCTTCCTTCCCTTTTCCACTTCTATTAATTTCATTTCCTTTATTATACAATTTTCACACATTTCCCCCTTTCCGCATGAGCACACACATCATGCATACACAGGATCTCATGAAGTGCCTTTGAACGTTGTCATTGTAAAAATCTATTCGGACATGGCATGGTAAACTGCTTAAAAAAACAACTGTTGGACAAAATAAAAATGATTCATAAATATACATGAATATCAAGTGGGGTAAAAAAGAAGTACATGGAGGTGAGCACTACAAAAAACTGATAATTGTATTGACTTATCTGTGTCACAAGATAATGAAGAAATAAAATTATTGTATCCACATCTTGTTAAAAAAAAACTGACAGTGAGCCAATCAGAAAGGTTGTTTCAAAGTCGCAATTGATTCTAAACCTTTGTGTTATGCGTCCCTGATCAATGGACTACTACAACTCCTTCTTGATTGGGGGAGGGGTAAATCTTACCTTGGCTACTTTGTGCTGGTCCACCAAAAGCCTGGTTGAAATCAGCAAACCCACCCTGCTGGGCTGCCGGTTGCCCAAACGCAGCCTGCGTAAACGGTGTCTGCTGTTGCCCAAAGCCTGCTTGTTGAGCTGGCTGACCAAACGGTGATTGCTGAGTTGCTTGACCGAAAGGAGCTTGACCAAAGCCTCCTGCTTGTGCTGCTGTAGAAACAAAAGTTTAAAAGATTTTAAAGCCCCACTGCACTACTTGAGCCCTCTTTATAGCAAACAGTGCCTAAGTGGTGACCGTTGGTCCCCCATGGTCCTCTTTTTCTTATGTTAATTGAAAGCCGATTTGATGGGATAACCACCTGTCGGAGACCATGCAGGGAGGTCTAATCCCTCCTGGCCAAACTAGTGCAGATAGGCTTTAAAGATGTATTAACACAAATATAATTGTCTTGTATCAACCGATGCCTATTATAACTTTAGGCAAACACAAAGGACACACCTTTCAATATATTTTACGTGGGTATCGATAATACTATCAATAATACTATCAATAATACTAAGCGTGATGTGATCTTCTGACAATGGACAAAGTTAACTGACTCAAGAATGTTTTAATTTATAATCCAAGTGTTCTATCCCAACAATAGGCCCAACATAAAGTGACACAAAGAATTTTACAATATTGAATCCTAAGTACATTTCCGCATTGATACGGCAAACAAATTTTATTGTGAATATTTTGGAATTGCTGTTTCTTTTTTCTTCTTTTTTTTACCGTCAGTTGTTATATATATATATTCATTTGTTAATTATTGTATTTTGGTTCCAAAAAAAAAAATTGTCAAGAGCTTTCCAGAGCTAATATCACTCATAATATCCGAATAGACGTTTTCACTGATCGTACCTGGTTGTGATGTGCTTGCAAAAGGATCTCCCCCTAGATCAGCCAGAAGATCAACTGACTTCTGTTTGTTGGCAGTTTGAGCTAGCGTAGGAGGTTTGCTAATGTTGTGTGTGGAAGTGGAGTGACCAGGTGGCTGTGAATCAAATCAAGAAAGTGAATTAAAGGGGATGTAGCATGGCAAATACTGGTTAACGCCATATACGACTTCTATTGGACAACTGCAAGTTAACGAATGGTCAAGATCATTGGTCAGCGCACCCTAGAGTTCACGAAACAGACTGAAGTTCTCTTCATGCTTTGGTTTCGCATATGATGCAAGCACGTAAATATTGCGGTCGCAACGTCCCTAGTCGTATTGGCCCCGAGTCAGGCCACGGGAAATACACATGTTCTCGTCATGCTACCCCCCCCCTCTTTAATCTATGCTGCAAATGAGCTGATGCAAAAGAGCCACCACGATTTAGAAATTGTAAATAAATTGCAACCGGGTGTCACAAAGAAGTGTGCTTCAATACAGAGTATCATGTTTTCACATGGACTTTAACCAAGCCACTTTAATGCACTCAAGCAAAATAAATTTGTTTGAACTGGGGCCCATTGCATTAAACTGACCACTGATGTTAACTTTGCCATCGATATTAATTACCACCCTGGCAACATCACTCAACAGGCAATCAATCATATCAAAGTGTCCATGGACGTTACCATCAATCGCAAAGCTACCATTACTGCTAAATTTTATGCCAACAGAAACCAGGATCAGGACAAGTAAATGTAGATTACTGTCTAGTAAAAGGATAATAGTTTGTACAATAGTGGCCCGTTTCCCGAAACCAACGACAAGACAGTCATAACTTAAACATCCGCCAACTACGGAGATGTCTACCCAATAGATGACATGTGATGGTGCTGCACATCGACTAAAGGCAGAGCCATCTATACACAGATTTTAGCAAACTTGGTTTTACTGGATCACAACATGGCGTATATTCTTTGTTTTGTGCTTTGCCCAACAAAGCAGTAGTCGCCAAACTCTGTATATATAGGGCTCTGACTTAAAGGTTATGACAGAGATACGACGGTGTCGGAGGCGTCATAACTACTTAGTCAGTATGCTGTCCTTGACCTTGGCAAAGAGGGTCTCGTGAAACATGTAGTGGACAAGTAGTTTACTAATGCTGATTAAGTCAAGAAGTTAGACTTATGATGGTTTCGAGAAACGGGCCCCAGGGATCCACAGTCCACAGACTTATCCAATGGATAGCACTGATTCATTATCAAAATTCAACCAAAATTTATGGAGGCATCAGTAATTTTCTTTATAGGGATTACAGAAATGACTCCCTTGTGCCTTAAAATAGCCTCAACTTTTCCTCCTCTGGAACAAAGTTTTAGTTAAAGAATTTGATACAAGCCCTAATTATATTTTTTCAGGATACACTGCCCTATATTAGACGACATTGAATTTGTAATAGTACACTATTCATAACACCTCCAAAATATTACCTGTAAAACTTTTATCGGTGCTGCGTTGCTGCCTATTAACGACTTGAGCGGTTTGGGCTCCGGTGTACTGTGTGAACTGCTTGTGCTTTTCCTTTCCGCACTCTCCGACGCCTCTTTGGCTTTGGCAGCCGCGAGGACCGCGGCTTGGCTTGGCTCGACGTACCACCTCTTCTTCTCATACTTTTGTACCAGGTAGTCCCGAACCTTGCCGTCTTCTTTGGACTCTGGACCGGGCTGTGATTTGGAGTCGTACAAGCCCAGCCATATGTGCCTACTAGCCTGTAGAAAGGGCAAGGAGGTGCAAGAACACATGGAATAGGTGAAAAGAAGAGCATCATTTCGATGAGCATATACTGTATAATCACTTATAAGCAGGTTTCTCACCGGTGAATAACACCCTTGGTGCTAATGCCACGCATGGGTGGATTAACAAATAAACAACTTTCTTTATTTAATCCCATTTGATTTTTTTTTTGGACATGGTCCTCCCATTTTTCTGCTTCTATCAAAACCAAGGTAATACCAGGGTGGAATTTCCCTTTAATGTTTGTCAGTACTCATTCTGTTTTACTTTAAATCAGATATTGCTCAAACTTTCACTAATTTGTTTTTATTGTTTCCTTTTTATTAATACCAGCTGATTATTTAGGTTGACTTCCCTTTATAACATCAAAGCCTTATTCAAGAAACTAAGATTGACAAATTCTGACTTTCCTCTCTCCTTCCCTCCGCCCCACCTCCCGCCCCACCCCCAAACTTCACCACCTGTCTACTTGACTATCACAAAATAGTCATACAGTTTTGACATTGAGTGACCCAATATAACTACATGTATATATTAGAATACATAAGCTTTAAAAAGAACTTGAGAAAGGAGATTTACACAGAAGGAAAAGAAGCAAAAGGAGGCATATAGAAAAAAAGAATTCAAAGAAAAAAAGAGAGAACCAAAGTGACAAGTAACATTGCATGAAATTGAAGCAAAACAAACAAGGTTGTTAACGGCTTACTTTGAATCATCATGTCATTGTGTTGGGTCGGGTGGTCCAATTTACCTGACACTTTGTGAAACTGTTCGGCAAATCTATGAAAAGGACGTGTCCTAAAGGTGCATCTTCCGTTTTCGTTTCACAAAAGGTCAGGTAACGCAACCACACGAGCGGACGCAATGACCTGATGATTCAAAGTAAGCTGTTGTTAACTATTTTCCTACAATATGGTTGGTGAAATTGTAAATTTTACCTCATTGCCACTCTTTTCTAAGGAAGTCATTTCTACTGCTGTATAACTGGCCATTGAGATGGATTTGACCCTGTGTGGAGGATTGATGCCTCTTCTGTAGAGATACAAATACAAAAATAAAACAACATCATCAACTATGGCAACAGAAAGGGATTAGGACAAACCACAACACTACAGGGAGTGTCTCACAAAAACTAAGAACGACTTAAAGATAAAGTTGAGTTCTGGTTATGCGATCGCATTGTGAAATTGTAGTTTGAATAGAAAAGGTTGATCATCCAGCATAAGTATTGGTGAGTACTGCAAGTCTGCAAGGTTCTGAAATCATCAAATTGGTAAAGTTACAAGCACTGTACACAGAAAGATGTATATGGGACTACACGAACATGTGGCATAAAAATCCATCCCGATTTTTATGCTGTTACATGCCATATTTAAAATATCAAGGCATTTGAAGAGCCATGCTTTCCAGGAAATATTTATAATCTGATGTTCTTCCACACTTGCACAATAACAATGATACTGCTCACAAATAATTTTTCCCCTCTTCCCAGAACTCAACCTTCTCTTTAAATTGGACTTGAACTATGGCAGGCCGCTCATGCCACTATTTCCTCTAATCATTCCTGGAATTGGTTTCTCGAGGGCCATACAAATGTCGGTCACAAATCTACAGAATTCAGATTTGTTGATATTTCATTATTGAAGGAAAAAACATCTAAAGATCATAATTTGTAATGTTTTTTCCACTGTAATCTTACATCTGGTTCAAGACTTTTCTAATGGCATGAATTGCATACCGTAGTATAAGTCCAAGTCTTAAATATAACTTTATATACAACTATAGTTTAAAATGAAAATGACTTTTTCTATAACAATGAACTATCAAAAATGTAAATGGTGTAGATTAGCGACGTCCCTTGAGAGACCAATGGTGAGAGCAACCAGTGGCATGAATGGCCTGCAATAGTTCAAAGTCCAAATTACAGATGTAAGTCGATCTTAGTCTTTGTGAAACACCCCTTTGAAAGAGTTGTTCTAGTGTATACACAAGAATTGAAGTAAACGTTTTCTGTATCGTATTATGTGAGGCACACCCTACATGTACATGTATTCTTTTCTATGGTGGAGAATCTTATAAGTAATCTCAAGTTCTGGTGATGACTGAAAATAGTTTTTCACAGAATCAACAGAAGAAACTATCACTTAGGGTCTGAGCCCAAATCTTTAAAATGATATCTTATTATCTGCTTGATAATTTTCATAGGAAAATGGAATGGACTGTATAATAGATGAATAGTGAGGAACAAAAGATGAAATAGAGGTAGTCCTTCAACACATGTGCCTATCATGTTGCCCCCTATACTTTGCAAAAAGTGAGTAATGCTTTTCAGTGACTGTGGTTTCCCACCAAGTGTTTGTTTGTTTAATTTATATTTTGCTGGTCTGAATGACTCATCTACTGTATAACAATTCAGAATTACCATTTTTTCGGCGAAATCGTTAAATGGGAATTACATTCCCAGAACTCAAAATTCACAGACTACTATGGAAATCACAGAAAACTCTCCGAACTCATCCTAACAATCTTCATACTGCTGCCAAAAATGGAATATGGTTGCCAAAATCTGAAAGCTCATGGGCTAAAAGTTGGGAAATACAATGCTTTGTGCCGTTTTTGTTTTTGTTTAATGATCACAAGCCACTATTCAATGCAAGCACTGAAAAAGTGTGGCACTGACACAAATCACATTACCGGTACATGTGCCAGCCTGCCATGTAACCTGCCATTTTATCTTTTTTTAAAGGGTTGCCTGATTTACACGTATTACATACAGCCTTACAGGCCTTCTGGCCGGACCTCTCGTTGTAGCGATGTTGCTAGTTAAGTTTTCTGGGGCTCGCGCACAAGCCAATTACAAGTACAAGGAGAAAAATCAATGTTTATTTATTTTTCCATTTGAATTGAAGCTCCGAAATGCTAAAGCATACAAATCATGGCTCGATCCCTTGCATGTATGATGTACATGTAGATCAATTTAAAAATAAAAAATAAATACATCTGCCAAGAAGGGGAAAAGAAAAGAAGAATGAAATGTCCCTGTAATTAACATAAGTTTAATAATATGAGGGGGGGGGGGGGGGGTGGTGCATTGTTTAATGACCACAAACCGGTGTCTGTCCGAGTGACTGAGAGAAAGACACGTAGCACAGAGTGATAGAAACTATTGGGATTGTCTAGAGGAACAGGGAGAGATCGGAGTAGAGCAGTACTGGAGAAGAGAGAGATTGACACTATTTACAAACACAGTCAGTATCCTTTTATGAATATATGATTAATCAACAGATGATAACAATTGAATTAGACCCCTAGAGTAGACTATAATTAACATCATTCAACAAGTTCAAACTCAAATTAACCAAAGCAAAGGGTAACAAAAGTTGAATCATTGCATTTAACTGCATTAATCTACATGTCTAGCATCATATGTTTCAGTCCATTATACTGAAAGAGACGGATATAATCTGAGATCAAACAATAGTGACACTAGTTGAATGCCCGGCCCTGCTTGATCGTCAGGTACACGCCCCATGTAAGGCACTGTACCTCACATAACCGCCAGCAGCAGCCCGTGCATAATGAACACGTAACCGTAAGTCATGCCCGACCGCTGCACTACCCGCCCAAATAAAATGCCGGTATGCCAAGTTTGATCATAATACTTACAAAATCCCACTACATGCTGTACAAACAAATGTCCCTATTGTCATGTCAACATATGTAGGTCCCCTCTGATTACACTCGAAACATGTTTTGTTGTGTTCCCTGCTAACCAGCTCCCGTAATTGCTTGAGATGCTTGTCATCGAGTTTCCTTTTCGACGCCATTTTGAATGAATCGCAACAATGAAATCGATAATCCCACCAATTTTGTTATCGTGTGTAAATCTGAACATCCAACATGTGGCATTTAATTGTTATTCTTTCTCAAAAATAGCACAATTAGTGGCTCTGTTACACGTATTGTACTCTTTAGTAATCCATTGAATAATTAAAAGTTGATTAACACACCACAAATTGTCAAAATTCCATTTTGGGTAAATATATTCAGACCCAATCTGGTATTGTCCTAAAACGATATCGTCTTGTTATCATTGTGAAAGCCTACTATGAATAATGGCTTGCGAATGTACGTACGCCCCCTTAATTTATTAGTCATTTCAAGGTCGTGTTTCAACGAAAATTTGAACAAATTTCCTACCCTTTGGCTTTACTGCGTGCGGGGTATGAAGTTATTGTATGCAAAAATAATCAGCATTTATTTCATAACCAAAATAGACAGTGCACAAATGGACCATAATATATACAGAGATATCATTCATACATGTAGCACACAAATCATGGCCATTAACTAACATTTTTTGTTGAGGGGTCCACACACTGTACATGCTGTTTAGTGGATTCCTCCATTTTCACATAACATAAATATACAGCACCAATCCATTTGTCTTTTTCTTCTTGATTTAAATTATAATTATAATATGATTGTTTTTATCATTCCTTGTATATTGGTAACTAATATGAATATTGTTTTTTGTTATGCAACTGAAAGAAAAATAACATGTAACACTGTCTTGTATAATTACAGGGGCGGATCTAGCTTTTTGCTAAGGGGGGGGTTTGACCAAAATAATGACGATGCGGAGCATCGTCCACGAGCCGCGAAGCGGCGAGCCGATTTTTTTGTGGGTGTTTATTTGAACCCCGTAAGTGATGTTTTCCTCGCATCTATTAACACAATGGAGACCATAAAAAGCAGTGCATGATAACGTCTTTTAAATCAAGTAACAGTTAAATAAAATAATGACGATGCGGAGCATCGTCCACGAGCCGCGAAGCGGCGAGCCGATTTTTTTTGGGGTGTTTATTTGAACCCCGTAAGTGATGTTTTCCTGGCATCTATTAACACAATGGAGACCATAAAAAGCAGTGCATGATAACGTCTTTTTAAATCAAGTAACAGTTAAATACACAGTTATATCCAGAGTTATCATGTGTTTGGTTAAGTTACCAGATGAGTTGAATATCTTCTCACAATATTTGCACTTGAAAGGGTTTCTCTCCAGCGTGCGTTCTTTTTTCTTTCTTTTTTTTCTTTTTTTTCTCTTTTTTTTCCTTTTTTTTTTTTTTTTTTTTTTTTTGGGGCCGCCCAAGGGGGGGGTTTAAACCCCCTAAACCCCCCCCGTAGATCCGCGCCTGAATTACATTTGTATACTTTGTAAAATGTTGTTTGTAATTCATCAATTGCATATACAGGTAAATGAATTTTCTTTTTGAAAATATAATAATAATAAAGTGATTAACTTTGAACTTTGACATGCTTTCGTTAGTTAAGAAAGTTCTGGGAAGGAAGTGAAAAGGGAAGAGTGGGGATCGAACTAAAAACGAAATAAAGGCACGAAGAATGAAGGGAGAGGGTATTTGAAGTGGAGAGCAGAAGTCCACCTTGACACAAATACACACACACACACATTTACATCGTAGCCATGTAAAAGGAAAAAGACAAGGTTTTTTTTTTTTTAAAGCACCATTGTTATTAATTGCCAGCCTATCCTGCATGAGAAAGAGCAATTTGTACGTGAAGGATCTCAATGTACACGACTGTACTTGGGATCGTCTACCTCCCTCACAGTCGAAACTCAACAAAATTGGGGTATAGCGTATTTTGGGCATTCTGAGTATCTCAATTCCACCACAACCGTTTACTGATGTCTGGCTACGCCTCGGTCAATGTTTTTATTTAATGTTTTTATGTTCTGTTCTTCGAAAGAGTCAAAATATGTATAATTACTTTGCTCCCATTATATTCAGACAAGAGATAGCAAACCCTCTCTCTTCAGGGGCGGATCTACCCCCCCCCCCCTTAGGATGCCAAATGAAAATGTGATGTGCATAGAAAAACGCCATTATATCTCCAGACTTTTTATGGTCTCCATTGTGTTAGTAGATGTCAGGAAAACATCACTTACGGGGGTTCAAAATACCCATCCTCAAAAAAATAAAAAATAAAAAATAAAAAATAAATAGAATAGCCTCGCCGCTATGCGGCTCGTGGATGATGGGGGTTCAACATTTTCTCTGCATCGTCATTAGGTCACCCCCCCCCCCCTCAGCAAAAAGCTAGATCCCCCCTGCCCTTTTCTCCCGAGAATAACAAACTACCTGCCAGTGATTTCCTTGGTTTTAATACTGTAGTTTATTGTGTTAGGTCCATGGTTTATAGGGGATGAAACTTGCAGGCTTGCCAGTATACAGTGATTTATATCAATTCTATTTTCAATATCAAGAGCAGAGTGTATCTGTGTTATATATATTAAGGCTTGCGATAATTAAGGTTTTCTCTGCATTGGCTGAATATTCAAAACCCCAATAGAATTACTAATAGGACATGGCTAAACGTAGCCACATACCCTGGCTGCACAAACTAGATGTAGCATGATGATGGGTTCGGGTAAAACATAAGCTTTGAATAAAAATGTAGAGCGCCGTCTGATGGCTGGAGCTGGCCATCTATAGTTCATGATCCACTGTAGCATGGCTGCAGATGAGTGAGCAGTCCGGAAAAGTTTTCTTTTAGGAAAGAATAATTATGTAGATGTTGGTAATACATTTAGTCAAATAGTGTAAAGCATATCCTGAACTAATATCCTACTTCCAATCTATTGACATATAAATAGAAAGATTTTTTTTTTTACTCTAGCTCATTAACGCCACGAGGGATGGCAAATTATTATTATAGTTGCAGCTGGACCCCTAGGAAGAACAAAGCCATTTTAGTAATAGCTCTGAATAGAGCATTCCAAACGTCTTCAATTCTTGATTTGTATTGTATTTTTATTTTGTAAATTGTGTTCTTGTATGTATTTGAATTTGTATACGGAAACTAAAACCAAACCAAACCAAGCTGTTGAAGTACCCCCCCGGCCTTTTCACATTTTATCTTATTTAAAGACCGTCAATACTACTGGGCCAAAAGGGATTAGACCACACAGCGAGGTCATTGACAGGTGGCTATCTCATTAACTCAGCTCTCAACTAACGTAAGAAAAAGAGGATCACGGGGGACCAACAGGCACCGATTGAGGAAGTTTTCTATAATTATAGAGGGAGCAAGTAGCTACAAGTAGGACAGTGGGCCTTTAAAGGACACCTTAAGCCGCAAATGTTTCACACATATAATATACGTGATTTTGAAACTGTAAAGATATAGCATGTACAATTCCACATAATGCAAATCTTACCTTTAAACCAATTGTAATTCAAACATTACCGGTAGATCCGACCCTATTAAAAGTAAACTTTAAATATAACAAAAAGTTCTCTGTTGACTGATCACGTTCTAATGTCCCTATGATATAATGAAATAACATAAGTCTGGCTGTGCACCCCATCTTATTGATAGGCCTCTATTAATAGACCCATATAGCATTTCTTTTAACAACCATTGTTTAGATTATCATCATCGTAATCATAATGAGACGAAATATGACTTTTATAGTGCACGTTTTAAGTGCATACATATACCAGTAGAGGATAAACAACATTTTATAATAAAGAGAGAGAGAGAGAGAGAGAGAGAGAGAGAGAGAGCCGAGAGAGAGAGGGGGGGGGGGGGGGGTGGGAGAAGAAAAAGAGTAAGGGATAGAAAGAAATAGAGAGAGGTAGAGAGAGGGATGGAAAGAAGGAAGGAAGGAAGGAAAATCGGTCTTTTAAACGCGTGTTATCAATAGGAATTCAACAACTTCTGCACCCCAAATGACTTTATTGAGAAGGCAATTAAATTGAATACTCTTTTACGCTACATTCCCACAGTAATTGTAGGGTATGAGACTCATTTCTCTGAAAGTCGTGCCGAAATTGTACAATGTTAAGTATGAAATATTAATCAATCCAAAATCTCAAACCACATCAGACTAAAATTAATACTCAAGAAATCACAAAAACTTATTTATATGAGGAAGGCGGTTCGCCTGTTGACATTAAACACAAAAGCTTTATACGCAGTCACCTGTAGCGGTTCTATAAGAACTTTATTATTATTATCAGTAGTAGTAGTAGCAGTAGTAGTAGTAGTAGTAGTAGTAGTAGTAGTAGTATATAATTTCCCGGCCAAATTCGCGTGTTTGTCATTCGAATTCATTTACTTTGCATTTAAGTTAGCGCAGATCGGCTTTGCCATGCCAATTATCATTCTATTTTCCAGTTTTTGCATTTAATTTAGGATTTTGGTCGAAGGGTTTCATAGATCTGTCATTCAATTAAGAAACTGCTCAACTAGCATTCAAATTAATATTCACTTGTCGAAGCGTAATTTTTATCATTCAAATTAACACCTGTCATTCGTATTCGTAATATTTTTATTCAAGTTAGGAATGTTAGGGGGAAGAATTGTAACAAACTTTTACAGTTTTTAAATAATGCAGTTAAAATGCATGATTTGCCATTGGGGTCTAAGCTGTTATTCCATTTATTCATTTTCAGGACAATGTAGATCGGTGTAGTCAGACATAAAGTAAATAAGGGGTGAAATCAAGGGATATGGCATTTCTGCACTGACATGTTCATATTTCAGGGAAAGGTGGGGGTACCCTCAATCGCCCCTTTTTACTACAGACTCGGAATTTTACAAAAGTAATTCACATCGTCTCTTATACCCAGCACACCCCTCTGTTTTTCTTAAAGAGTTTCATAGTTTACTTGCCCGCCAGCAGATCGATGGCTAAAGACTTGGCTAAATAATGACTCATGTTCAAATTGTTGACTCTAGTCCCTACCCTAGTCACAATATTGTACCCTTCTTGCATAATGAAATTATGATAACTTAGTGATGAAACATGAGACAAACAACTTCCTTACATGGACATTTACAAATATATTGAGACCATCAGGTCCGTAGATGCAAGTTTTTTTTTTCTTCTTAACAATCAAACTTAAATGCTGATATGTATAAATGTATAAATATGTATAAATGCAAGAAAATGAAATATGATGAAATACA
Organism: Strongylocentrotus droebachiensis; assembly: GCA_035222895.1. Classification (NCBI taxonomy): domain Eukaryota; kingdom Metazoa; phylum Echinodermata; class Echinoidea; order Camarodonta; family Strongylocentrotidae; genus Strongylocentrotus; species Strongylocentrotus droebachiensis. The sequence goes on along the minus strand of JAVYIG010004706.1, from coordinate 123,421 downwards.
CATGAAAAAACAATCTTGAAAGAAAAAGAATGAGCTATAAAAAGTGCGTAATAAACGAAAAATGTATATTAACCATCAATTTAAGTGCACAAAGTGCTAATTTGAATGCTACAAATGAATAAGAATGCTAAAAGTACATCGTCGCGTTGTCAGAAAATTGTGTTGCGCCAAATCGAATGACCAAATAGCGAAAGAAGCACATTGTTCATTAATTTGAATGAAACATACGTAGATTCTAACGAAAATTCCATAGATTTGAAATCTAGAAAAAGGAATATAAACCCGAGATATACCTGACTGCACTAAAACCGTCGAATTTGAACGCAAGACAAATTAATTTGAATGACAAACTCGCGAATTTGGCCGGGAAATCCTATAGTAGTAGTAGGTTTTTTGTTATTATTATCCTTTTTTTTGGGGGGGGGGGGGGGCTTTGAGTTTCTCGCATTCATTTTCTATATCTGCCTCCATGTAATTGTTTTATGATAGAACCGCTCCTAGCGATCAATCATGATGCAGCGAGCGGAAGTGGGCTGTCGATCATCGCTCAATAATCCACGTATAATGAGTAGTATAACATGTACACACAATTTCCAATCACTGCATTTATCTTTTTATTTATTGACGCGCACGGGCCGCACTTGATTTGCGCACGCTATACTACACATTCACACTATATACGTCTATACGGCGTGGCGCCGCGGAAGAGACGCCACTAGTCACAATAAAACGCCACACTAATTCTCCGAGCTCCAATTTGCAAATTCATTTCGACTCAAACTTTCTTGTGATGCGAGCATCTACGAGCTGAATGGTTTATGTGTTTGATACCTTGCACTACAATAATCTGGTTGAATGTTTAAGAACGTCACAATGGAGCCGTGATATAATCTAAAGTGCAGCTATTAGTTTTATCGTTTGAAAGGAATTGTAGCCGTTCATTTTGCTTTTACAAGTAAGTTTCCTTTTTTATTAATTTCATTCGTTGAAACAAAGTTTTGTTTAGTTATTTCCCAGCGGAGCCTGGTTATTGTGTTTGTGTTTCGACGAGTCTTCGAAACAAGACAGCTACAAATGAACTTATGAACTTATTGACTCTGAATTTAATTTATGAAACAAGTTGAAATTAATAATGTAGTGGTTTTGTGTAGAGGTGGTTAGCCGACTGCTTTACCCGACTGCTAAGAAAGCATAAATGCTTGTTAGTAAGCAACCAGAGGACCAACAGCTTTAGGTCCTTATTGAGAAACCTGGTAATGATAATTAATGCCTTACCAAAGGGTACTATAGCGCATCGCCTTGGTTTCGAACCCGGGTCACCGGATTACGAAACCACTACTCTACCAACTGAGCTATCGCACTTCCAGGCTAGTTAGCCATTAAGTTTGGGCGGTAAAAGGAACTAATTTACTTTGTTCACTAAATTATTGTAGGCAATTGTTGTAAGGTTTAAATATTGAGGTCACCTGCTATTTAGGAACACGGTGCATTTTTATGTATGAGTAAAATACCAGCCAATACTTTTTCAGGATGAGAAACTCAATTCTGGGTGAATTTTTAAGGGTCACACCATAATCTTGCATATTGTCCCCTAGAAAACGTAACCTATGATGCAATTTTAATGAAATTTTGACATTATGATTATTATGTTAATGATGATAATGACGATGATGATACAAGAACCCCCTATTATTATTATTATTATTATAATTATTATTATTACTCTTATCATCATCATCACCATCGTTATTACAACTAATATAATTATTACCATCTTCATCATCATCATCATCATCATCAGTTTGCTCTTAAAAGGGTTTTAATAACATGGAACATCATGTTTTAAAAGGAAGTTCGTACGAAACATATTGACATGCAAAGCCACTTTCTTTTTAAGTACTAACATAAATTATGAGCACTATGTAAAATTGGATCGCAGAATTTGCGCTTCGCATAATGACCACGTTCATTATTATAGTATTAATGACTGCTTTGAGAGAAATAGTTGTTTTATTACGCTCAAGGGAAGGTTAGAATTGTGCTATTACCCGAGGCGTGCCGAGGGGAATAGCCCAATTGTAACCTTCCCGAGAGCGTATAAAAACAACTATTTCTCGAATATTAAAGCAGTCATTAATACTTTTTATATGCCGAAAAAAAATAGACTAAAAAATAAATTTTTTTTTTTTTTTTTTTTTGTCGAAGATGAGATTCGAACTCTTGCGTACAAAAGGTGATGTATCTAAAGTCAGCGGCTTAGACCTCTCGGCCATCGCGCGATGTTAACATGCTTGGCAGTTTTGTACAATATATACATTAGATGGATTGAAACCGGCTTCGCGTGTGATGAATGCTTCGCAAAAGCTCCATATACGGACTCTTCTTTTACTTTTGCAATGCATATTGGCACGAACTTAGATCAAGATCTATCGGCAGATGTTGTTTTTTTGTTTTTGGAAGTTTATTTTCGTCTTCATGTCAACAATGCAAGATAAAATTGTCGGTAAGATCGATCGAGATTCAATTGTATTGAAATTACCGACCAATCCTTCGCACACATAAGGTATCCTCCATCGCTCAAACCATTTTTTAACATGTAAACCTATGGGGTAACCATGGAGGCTGACCAACTATTTTTAATAACCATGGTTATTAAAAATATTGAAATGTTTTAAGCATGGTTACCGAGAATTTTACAGGAACAGTTGAAGTTTATGAATGCAATTCGACCAATCAGATGGCTGGATTTCTTAAGTGAGGTATATAAATATTAATATTTGTGATAGGTTATTATCATCCATGCAGAACGTTGAGCTAACGTAATAATGAACAATCTTATTGATTATATGGTCAGCAGGCGCGTACGCAGGATTTTTTCAAGGGGGGGGGGGGGGGGGTTAACATTTACAAAAGCTTTATACGCAGTCACCTGTAGCGGTTCTATAAGGACTTTACTATTGGTAGTAGTAGTAGTAGAAGTAGTAGTAGTAGTAGTAGTAGTAGTAGTATCAGGTTTGTTGTTATTATTATCTTCTCTTTTTTTGTGGGGGGGGGGGGACTTTGAGTTTCTCGCATTCATTTTCTACATCTTCCTCCATGTAATTGTTTTATAATAGAACCGCTCCCAGCGATCAATCATGATGCAGCGATCGGAAATAGGCTGTCGATCATCGCTCAATAATCCACGTATAATGAGTAGTATAACATGTACACACAATTACCAATCACTGCATTTATCTATTTATTTATTGACGCGCACGGGCCGCACTTGATTTGCGCACGCCTACTAAACATTCACACTATACGTCGTACGTCGTGGCGCCGCGGAAGAGACGCCACTCGTCACAATAAAACGCACACTAATTCTCCGAGCTCCAATTTGCGAAATCATTTCTACTAAACTTTCTTGTGATGCGAGCATCTACGAGCTGAATGGTTTATGTGTTTGATACTTTGCAATGTCTGGTTGAATGTTTAAGAAAGTCACAATGGAGCCGTGATATAATCTGAAGTGCAGCTATTAGTTTTATCGTTTGAAAGGAATTGTAGCCGTTCATTTTGCTTTTACAAGTAAGTTTCCTTTTTTATTAATTTCATTCGTTGAAACAAAGTTTTGTTTAGTTATTTCCCAGCGGAGCCTGGTTATTTTGTTTGTGTTTCGACGAGTCTTCGAAACAAGACAGCTACAAATGAACTTATGAACTTATTGACTCTGAATTTAATTTATGAAACAAGTTGAAATTAATAATGTAGTGGTTTTGTGTAGAGGTGGTTAGCCGACTGCTTTACCCGACTGCTAAGAAAGCATAAATGCTTGTTAGTAAGCAACCAGAGGACCAACAGCTTTAGGTCCTTATTGAGAAACCTGGTAATGATAATTAATGCCTTACCAAAGGGTACTATAGCGCATCGCCTTGGTTTCGAACCCGGGTCACCGGATTACGAAACCACTACTCTACCAACTGAGCTATCGCACTTCCAGGCTAGTTAGCCATTAAGTTTGGGCGGTAAAAGGAACTAATTTACTTTGTTCACTAAATTATTGTAGGCAATTGTTGTAAGGTTTAAATATTGAGGTCACCTGCTATTTAGGAACACGGTGCATTTTTATGTATGAGTAAAATACCAGCCAATACTTTTTCAGGATGAGAAACTCAATTCTGGGTGAATTTTTAAGGGTCACACCATAATCTTGCATATTGTCCCCTAGAAAACGTAACCTATGATGCAATTTTTATGAAATTTTGACATTATGATTATTATGTTAATGATGATAATGACGATGATGATACAAGAACCCACTATTATTATTATTATTATAATTATTATTATTACTCTTATCATCATCATCACCATCGTTATTACAACTAATATAATTATTACCATCTTCATCATCATCATCATCAGTTTGCTCTTAAAAGGGTTTTAATAACATGGAACATCATGTTTTAAAAGGAAGTTCGTACGAAACATATTGACATGCAAAGCCACTTTCTTTTTAAGTACTAACATAAATTATGAGCACTATGTAAAATTGGATCGCGGAATTTGCCCTTCGCATAATGACCACGTTCATTATATATTAATATTTGTGATAGGTTATCATCCATGCAGAACGTTGAGCTAACGTAATAATGAACAATCTTATTGATTATATGGTCAGCAGGCGCGTACGCAGGATTTTTTCAAGGGGGGGGGGGGGGGGGTTAACATTTACAAAAGCTTTATACGCAGTCACCTGTAGCGGTTCTATAAGGACTTTACTATTGGTAGTAGTAGTAGTAGAAGTAGTAGTAGTAGTAGTAGTAGTAGTAGTATCAGGTTTGTTGTTATTATTATCTTCTCTTTTTTGTGGGGGGGGGGGGGACTTTGAGTTTCTCGCATTCATTTTCTACATCTTCCTCCATGTAATTGTTTTATAATAGAACCGCTCCCAGCGATCAATCATGATGCAGCGATCGGAAATAGGCTGTCGATCATCGCTCAATAATCCACGTATAATGAGTAGTATAACATGTACACACAATTACCAATCACTGCATTTATCTATTTATTTATTGACGCGCACGGGCCGCACTTGATTTGCGCACGCTTACTAAACATTCACACTGTACGTCGTACGGCGTGGCGCCGCGGAAGAGACGCCACTCGTCACAATAAAACGCCACACTAATTCTCCGAGCTCCAATTTGCGAAATCATTTCTACTAAACTTTCTTGTGATGCGAGCATCTACGAGCTGAATGGTTTATGTGTTTGATACTTTGCACTGTCTGGTTGAATGTTTAAGAAAGTCACAATGGAGCCGTGATATAATCTGAAGGGCAGCTATTAGTTTTATCGTTTGAAAGGAATTGTAGCCGTTCCTTTTGCTTTTACAAGTAAGTTTCCTTTTCATTAATTTCATTCGTTGAAACAAAGTTTTGTTTATTTATTTCCCAGCGGAGCCTGGTTATTTTGTTTGTGTTCCGATGAGTCTTCTAAACAAGACAGCTACAAATAAACTTATTGACTCTGAATTAAATTTATGTAAACAAGTTGAAATTAATAATGTAGTGGTTTTGTAGTGGTGGTTATTATACACGACTGCTAAGAAAGCATAACTGCAACCGAAGGACCGACGGCTTTAGGTCCTCTCTGAGAGACCAGGTAATGAGGATTAATGCCTTATCATAGGGCACTAGCGCATCGCCTTGGTTTCGAACCCGGGTCGCCGCATTACGAGACCACTACTCTACCAACTGAGCTATCGCACCTCCAGGCTAGCTAGCCAATTAAGTTTGGGCGGTAAAAGGAACTTATTTACTTTGTTCACTAAATTATTGTAGACAATACTGTTTTAAGGTTGAAATATTGAGGGCACCTGCTTTAAGGAACACAATGATTTTTTTTGGAGTAAAATACGGGCGATACTTTTTCATGATGAGAAAGTCAATTCTGGGTGAAATTTTGAAAATTTCTTGCAAAGTGGAACCCAGAAAACGTAACCTACGATGCAAATTTTCATGAAATTTTGAGATTATGAATATGATGTTAATGATGATAATGACGATGATGATGATGATAATTATTATTATTATCATCATCATCATCATCATCATCGTTATTATAACTAATATCAGTATTGCCATCTTCATCATCATCATCATCCTCAGAATGATCTTAAAAGGGTTTTAATAACAAGAAACATCATGTTTTAAAAGGAAGTTCGTACGAAACATATTGACTCGCAAAACCACTTTCTTTTTAAGTACTAACATATGAGCACTATGTAAAATTGGATGGCGGGATTTGCGCTTCGCATATGACCACGTTCATTATATATTAATTTTTGTGAAAGGTTATCATTCATGCAGAACGTAGAGCTCACATAATAATGAACAATCTTATTGATTGTATGGTCAGTACCCTATTCCTATTGTCCATCGCTCATTGTATTCACTGACTCGCTACCCTGAATACAGGTTTATATCTGCATTTCAATGTGTATTAGATTATGTGAATAGATCGTTGGCTCTATTTTAATATTTTCACAAATTCACTTGGCATGCATTTTGTACTGCCTCATGTCTGTTGTTGATAATATCCACAATGACGACAATTATTATAAAAAAAATTGTAATTTTTTTTTTGCATATATCAAAACTATAATGAAAATAAAATGACTGTAGTTGTATATTCAGCTTGTTTTGAATGATGGAATTCCTAAACCTTTTTTTGTAAATATAAGACGTTAACATAATTATTGTTACATTCAATTTCTCCTTTGCTTTTATATACCTTTGGCCAATGCCTTGATTTGATTCGTACCATAATCTTAAAATTTAGTATTAACTTTGAAAATGCTAATGGTCAATGCTTATTTTATTGTAATGATCATTTTTTGCAATCCGAACATTTTGTTTTTGTAAGCGCTAAAAATATTTCATTTCTAAAGCAGTACGCAAAATTTAAATCATCTTTCTAAGTGGTATTTCGTTCTTACTGTTACTGTAAATGTATTTGGTAATCAATTATTATATCAAAATGCATACTAAAAAACACCCCTCTATGCAGGCGCATACGCAAAGGGGGGGGGGGGGGTGGGGTTAAACCCCCCCCCCCACCGCTTGAGATTTTTTTATGTGTGTATTATGTGTCTATTTTTGAGCAAACCCCCCCCCCCACTTATGTGGATTTAAAAAAAAAAAAAAAAAAAAAAATTGTACCAACGGCTGACCTAAAAAAGTGACCTTACCCCTCCCCCCCCTACGGAACAAAATGTCATTTTTTCAAATTTCGAGACCAAAAAAAAAAGTGTCCTCTTACCCCCCCCCCCCCCCCGATTATTCAGCGGTTGGCTGAGTCGTTGCGATTTTTGGGCCGATTTCAAAATGTTAACCCCCCTCCCCCCTTGAAAAAATCCTGCGTACGCCACTGCCTCTATGTCTGAAGGGTATAAAAATGGGAAGAAAATTTAATAAGAAATATTTGTTTGATTTAGCTCGTAACTCACGTCAATGCTTTCTTTTCACAGGAGAGCATGTTTGATTTAGAACCGTGTAAAGTGGTAATGTTTTTTTCTTTCTTCAAGTATCCTTGTAAAAAGCGTCGTATCGGCTTACAAGAAAATTCATTTTAAAAATAGGTTGCAGAAGTGGCGTAAATGCACCAAAACAGTTTTTCAAGATACACGAAGCACCTACTGGATGCAAGATTTCCATTGCTTCCCACTTTATCTTTCTTCTTGAATGAGCTGTGGGCGAACTGTCGTCAAAACCTGTTTCTTCATTAAAAACCATAACAACTTAATGATTTTTTCTTTGTCCCTTGCCTGTCACAAAGCCTTCACTCTCTATTTTAACTCCCACACTCACCCAAAGAACCCCTTTCTTTTTCTATAGTTATCCATCTCTTTTTCTCCGTCTCGTCCTTTCTCTTTTCTTTATAAATTGTCCATTCTTTTTTTTTCTCTCTGGGTCTTTTCTCTATAAATTTCTTTACATTCTTTCCCTCCCTCTCTTCCACTCTCTCTGTATCTGTCTTTCTCTCTCTCCTTCTCTCTCTCTTTCACTATTTCTATCTTTCTCTCTCTGTCTCTCTTCTCGCTCGCTCTCTTCGTACACTGACATTCTGTCTGTATATGTATATCCCTTTTCCTCCCTATTCCTCCGCTCACTCTTTCTTTTTCTCTTCATCGTCCTTTCCTCCTCCTATCATTCTTCTCCTCGACCCTCTCCACTCTGGCTATTTCTTCCCCTTCTCAATCATCATAACCATTCAATTAATCTTTCAGCTGACCTTGCTTGCTTTGCTTAGGACACACGCTTTCCTATTTTCAACAATAATTGTGGCGATTCCATTACGAAGACAATCAACATGATCCATTAATAATAAACCTGCCCCGTCGATGAATAAATATGACATTTCGTATTTCGACAAAACCTCTCCTTTAAGTAATTCATTTGCCACAATTGCAATAAATATTGCCTTTTAGGAAATGAAAATGTCCAATCGAGGTAACATTCCGTTTGCTTTTGACGGAGCGGGCGGGAATTCCCTCAGGGTCAGTGGGTTTAATATCGAAGGCCCTCATAAATTCCCTTCATTATTGCCACGGTGAAGGAGAAGTAAAGAAAACGTAAACAGAAAAAGCCTAAAGGCTAAGAATTATATTCATACTTTAATTGAAATATGAATGAGAAGAGCGCGATCTTTTTCAAGGGAAATCGCAGATTGCTCGAGCGCACAAAAGGTGATGTGTTTGGCTTAATTCTGTTTAATATCACCAGCAAGAAATGTTGGTTTTTTGATAACCAGAAGACCTCAACTCATTTTGGACTTCACTCAACTTTTTCAATTTTCATTTGCAAATTTTGATTCATAAACAGCTTTCAGGTACTCAAAGAAATGGTAATTCTGTTACCTATTTTTAATTAGTAGTGTTGAAACCTTTTCCACCTGATCCATTTAAGTTCCAAGCATTTTAAATGAGAGCTTTGTTTCGGTTTTTTATTCTGAAGAGAATGTGAAATGTTATTGCTCTAAGTTTTCATATCTTCGAATTGTAAATCGAAGGATACAAATAAATCCTTTGAAGTTTGACGACGGCTTGTCTTAAAAGCTCAAATTTAGGAAGTATGGTAACTACAGTAGTCGAAAACAATTTTTGTCGGTATCATGCAGTGTAAATTTAATACGTATACAGTGGGGCAATGGAAGATAGTTATCAGTATTCTAAAACTCTTCACAATTGGTGTGATTGACCCGGGACTTTAACGGCTGAACATAGCCCCTCGATCGCGATGTATCTTCGATTCTGGTTAATGTCATTTTTCTGAAGGTTTATTATTCCGAAAGTTCGTTATTCAGAAAATGACAGAGAACCCTGTATCACTTCTCGGAATTACGAACCTTCTGAATAACGAGCCCCGTTTCACTTTCGGATTTGTGAACCTTCGGATAAACGAACCTTCCGAATATTTCGGAATAACGCAACAAATGTTCGGAAATGTGTGTATCCCTTTTCACTTTTCGGAATTACGAACCTACAAAAAAACGAATCTTCGGAAAAACGAGTGTCATCTGTATTTTTCGTTGTCTGGCTATATAACATGTATAAGTAGGTCACTCTAAGACAGAATATCATACGATCATAATCCCAAGTGAATCGATTCGTACGAGGGATAAATTGGATTGATAGCTATTGAATGAGTTGACCTGAAGCCGACTGGTTCCCTCTTTATAAGATTAAAAATGAAAAGTAAGAGAAAGTTCATTAAAACGTAGGCCTTTTTTTAATCACATTGATTGAGTTATGCCCTTGAGAAACCGTGATGGACAAAATAGGGGATAGCCATGAGTACCTCGCTTGTCTTCTGCTTTGTGTATGTATAAAACCGCAATAATCTAAAAAAGGTCAATCAAAATGTGCTTTATAATATAAAGGGAAAGGGGTGCATCCTTTTCGTTCAATTATAATTTTAAAAAGGCGATTCATTAGATTACTGCTTTTCTGCTCCATCTTAAACAAAGCCCAATGAGTTTTAAATATGATGTACCGTGCAAGTTGACCTACATGTAAACAAAACAAATTTGTTTTATTGTTATAAAAATATATGGAAAATTGCTGTTTTCAAACTTGGAACTTCTTTTATCTTTCTGAAACAAGGATTTACACAGTTTTTCAAAGCCCCCGTCCCTGAATTTTTGTTTTTAATAAGACTAAATTGTTTTAATTCGATTTATCTGACACCGGCAGGTGAAGTTACTCTTCTAATGACATACATGTCGCCTGATCATTCAAATCTTTAACAGAAGTTTTTAGTTCTGATGAAGATGGAAAATACCATTAATTTACTTTGTGAGCTTTCTAATTTCCCCCTCAGTTTGGAAATATTTTGGAACATATAGCCTACTGTCAAATCAAGCTGTCTCAGTTGCGCTCAGCTCGTTCTTTCACAATATAATTGCATTACCATTCTTTTTTAATATTCCACATAAAATTCTTCTGCCCTCTACATTTTCGTTTAATTTCCTCATTATTTTTGTATATATCCCATCATTTATATCACATAGCCCTAACAGCTCGTCAGCTGTACATAATACCCATTATTCTTTATGCCACACAAACAATCTCCATTTGCCACATTGTTTTTTATCATGGGATAGATAATATTATTTAACTGTTTCAGTGCAAGATTAATTGATACCAGTGCTGTTTTGTGCAAAATTACACTTGTCACAAACGAGAAACGTGCGGAGACGCGAAGAGAGCAACGAATGTGTTAACAGTCCACTTGCTTCTGAAATCAAACAGTATTTCTACATTCTAAAATGAAAGTTGAGGTGACCAACATGGATTCCATTGTCGCAAATGAAATGAATAAAGCCCTACTTTGTTCTAAATTATTAGCTTGACTCTCATTCCAAAATCAAATCATAACATATATGTATAAACATTAAATATCCTGTATGACGCAACACAAACTAATTCAAAGCAAATGAACGGTAATTCTAACATTCAGTCGTATCGCTCTTATTCATCATATTACGATCGCCATTAATTACAAATAAAATTAGATTTCCCCGCAGTGCGTCATTACTTACGCCCCATTATCATTAATCTAAAGAAAATGACTTTACAAAAATAGCCTTCTTCTTGTAGCCAAAGAAAAAAATGCTACATGAAAACATTTAGAAATATCCACATCAAAAAGTAAAGCCACAATCATTCATATCACAATAGACGCGATTTGATAAACTGCACTAATAATGAAGCGAAGTAGAGATTTCGCCGTGGCAAATGCTTTCATACTAGCCAATAAAGCCTTCTGACTTTCTTAATCAGATTACGGTATATACCAGGCTCAATCACAGTACTGTAAGTTTAATTAAATTATTTTCAGAGTTCAATCAATATAAACGATGTGTCATATCCATGCTTTACATGGTCTAAGACCCAATGTCTTATCGTAGACTACCTGCAAAAAGGACGTAATGGCTATGTATTGTCAATCTCAGTAACACCCTTCTTGCGCTCAGCTGACGATATCTGATTCCATTCATGTGGCGGGTGTCCTTGTCTACTCATTTCAAAACACCATCTTGAGCGGTGCTGATTTTTTTCGATTGACACGTTGCAATTATAAGTGTTGCGTCGAGCTTCTCAGCATTTGACTTTCGAAAATAAAGTTATTTTTAGATTGGTTACGAATCCTTTTAGGTGGCAGTTTAGCGACAATAATAAGATGCTCTGGATTTGTGATATAACTGCTGCGGGGAAAGGAGGTTTTAAAAATCAACCCTAAAAATTAATACGATACACATCCATTTTGGGGGAGAACAATTGCAATAGGTAAAAAATTAAGATATGAACTGGTAATCTTACTAATCGAAGCACAGAATATTACACTGCAAATTCGTTGTGTAACAAATATTACACAACAAATTCCTGCAAACTCGTTGTATGAAGTTGTGTAATTTTTTTTAACACAATTTAACACAAGCCTGTGTAGAGGGAGTAAACCACCCAATGTTGTGTTAAGTCGTTGGCAACGAATTTAGAGTCTAGGTAGTGGTAGAAGTGGTTTGAAGATCAGTGTCTAAGCTATGATTCAATATCGTGTCTTGAATTTGTGGTTCGTGCATTCAAATTAAGAATGAAACCCTGAGGAGTTAAAGTTACTGACTCGCTCATTTAGTTTAATGGTTTCCGTTAGGTTTTATGTGTTGTGTATGCGTGTTTGTAATTCTTTCTCTCTATCTATGTATGCCCCCCCTCTCTCTCTCTCTCTCTCTCTCTCCCTCTCTCTCTCTCTCTCTCTCTCTCTCTCTCTGTTTGTATATAATATCTCTCCTTCTCTGTAAGATAAATACTTGCATAGGCTTGTTATAATTATATCCTCTATTTGTTCATGGGATTTCTTGTTGTTTCATATACAAAGTCATCAGATTTAAAACGTTTTCGCAATTTTAAATGATTTTTACGTTGACACTTTAATTATTGATTACTTGTTTCCATCAATTTTTTTCCATACATCCTGGAGGGTCTGTTTAAAACCAATGCATGAAATTCTGCATGTTGTCTTTTTTATGCTTTTAAATGGCAGGTACATGTTTTTTCTTTCTTCATCAATTCTTTACATCCTTTATTTCATATTCATTATGCTCGTTTGGGACCTTTGTGAGCTAGATATAGATCATGAACGCAATTTAAGTGTGAATAATATATAGTTGGTGTTGGACGATGCATCATAAATCGAATGCACTTTTTTATTTAAAACATGCTTGCTCTTACATGATTTTGAGTGACTGAAGTAAAGCCGAGGCAATCGGCCTCCGATTTGTGAATGCCTATCTCTTAAATATTATGCTCCTAGTGGAAATATGTATGAATTATTCAAAAAAGGGATAATAAATTCGAAAGAGGGAAAAATATTTCGAATGCCCATTTCTTAAATTGCATTCTCTTTTTCTTAATTCAGATGACTCATTTACAGATTTATTTTGCACTGATAATACATTCGAACGAGAAAATATTGAATAACCATTCTTTAAATCGTATACCCCTTATTTGAAATTACATGAATCATTTGAAGAGCTTGTTGCATCAATAACGAATTTGAACGAACGAAAATGAATTCGAATTAAAATTTACCGTGGCGATCACAACTATCGTGAATTTGAATGCTCTCAACTTTAAACCTTTTAACCATATATTGCGAAATTGAGCGGGAAAATCTATATTGAGAACTAAGATTGTTCATTGTAAGCTCCAAGGTTACTTAGCCTCTTAACATACGCTCACGAAAACGGTAGACAACCTATTGAATGAATGCAGTATCTCTGATTGGCAAATGCGAGAAGTGTTACCTGCATCTTCACTTTATTTTCCCCAAAGTAATAAGCCGATAATCTGTCCGTGTATCCTTTTGAGCTTCCGCACAGAGCCATAAGGGCGTTAACTCAAGTCATTTAACTTCTGCCTCCTGGAACCAGGTTGCCTCTGTGTTAAGCATATGGGGATGAGATATTTCAAAATTCAATGTGTTAACTCAGGGTGAATGTCCTTCTGGACAGCTCAAGACTTTTATCACCATGCCCTATCTTCGGGGCTGTCTCTCTTCAGTATGAATGTCATATTTATGACCATCACTCGTACTTTTTCTTCTTCTTCTCAATTCGATATGAGAGTTCTAGTTATGTGCCTGAGGTTACTCTTGTGAAATATATACACTATTTTCCGCCCTTTCTGGCGGTCGTTGAACCACTCAAAGAATCTTATCTTGTTTTCTTCATTTAGTCTCACTCAGATGATACAGTGTGTTACACTTTGTGCTTTCCTGACTTGCATAATTCCTCTGTATCAGTCATGTGTCGGGGTGAAGATGATTACCGACAGTAATTGCGTTATTGGAAGCACAAAAAAATCAACATCACCAACAACAAGAATTTGTGTTGTGGAAGCTCTGTTTTAAAAATGAACGAAACTCTTGCCGCGGCATCTATGTGATACATAATAATGATATGGATATTTATATAGCGCCGGTATCCGCCAGGCTCTGACGCTCATGGCGCTTTACACATTACCCTGGTTATAGCAGGAGCTGCCAAAGTAACTAGCGCTCAAGCATATCAGGTACCCATTTACACCTGGGTGGAGAGTGGCAAATGTAGATTAACGTCTTGCCAAAGGACATTAGTGCAGCGGCGGATCTTGAACCCCGTACCTTGTGATCTGGATTCGGGTGACTTATATCCACTTGACCACAACACCTCTACTTGAATAAAGACACAAATCTATACATTTCATGAATTAGCATTGATTAAACAAATTTGTAGATGTGTTATGGTATGGTCAGGAAAATCGAGAGAAATATGAGAAAGGTGCATTCATTAGCTTAAAAGTGCAAACGCAAAGGAACTAAACTTCTATTCCCAAAAGGGAACAGAGATGCGTTAATAATCTACCCGCCTCGAAATGGAAAAACCCCACGGCGATGGCACGTTGAAGGTATAAAATCTCCATAACTGAACTGCTTACCAACTTTCAATATGTAAAGCTGTTCTTCCGACTTATGATCTAGATCTCTCTCTCGAGAGAGAGAGATAAGCACTTGCTGCTTTAGAACTCACCTTTTCTTCAACATTTTCTACATTTCCTTCTAAACCCTTTAACGATGAAGTTATAAATTTAGTGTGAATACAATGAGATATATAATATCTGAAATATCTAAAGTATTTGAAGAATTATAATTATTAAGAAAACTAGGAAATTATAGAAGAATGGTGGAAACAAAAAGTTGTAGCCAGAATTAATTTGTCTATGTGCGTAGAAGCGGATTAGTTGGATCATAATGTTAACAAGAGAAGCAGTTACATTTTATAAAGCTGTTCTACCAACTTTTATAGTTCCATTTACACACCCCAAATACCATTCTGAAGAAGAAGAAATAAATAGTAAATTTTTCGACTACCATTTACACTACTAAACAAAACCCACTACAATTGCTATGATACTACGGTTGCAGTGTAGATACAGCCCGTGTACAATTTTACGACTGCTTGGTGATCTAGATCCCATGAGAAATAAATCTCCGAGGCTTTGGGATACCCATTTACTGCTCAAGCTGCTTCTAAATGACCTGGATTTAGCACACCATATTACACGATTCAATCAAGCCATGAAATAATTCAGCAAGCCAACTTACGCCTTGATGTAGATGAGACAGTTCTAGTTTCATGATTGAGAAGGATAGCTAGAATCAAAAGTGAAACGAGAGGAAAGAAATTATGAAATTAGGTCAACAAAATGTCATGTTCTGTAATGGGTTTTATTACGACGCGTTGCTATGAAAAGTTATTTTTTAAGATCGAAATGAAGAAATAGATCTTGCTTCCCATGCAGCCTCTCCGACAGCTATTGTGATGGACAAAGATACCGGAATCGATAGAAGGATGTGTTAAAGGAAAATGTTATTAATGGTGGGTATAGTCGTCCGTGGATGTGATGACTATACCTGCACAACCAACAAGAATGGAGGGCAATAGGAGATGTAGAATATAGGTATTTTGTACAGAGGCGTAGATAAGGGGTGTACGGGGGCATATGTCCCCTCCCATCGAATGGCGAAAATTAGAGAGAGAGATAGAATAAGTGAGAGAGAAAGAGAGTAAGTGAGAGAGGGATGGGGAGAAAAAGAGTAAGTGAGAGGGGAAAAAAGGAAGGGGAACAAGAATGTGACGGAGAAGGGAGAGGGATATAATGTATACATGTTTTTATTTTTATTGCACCATGTATCCATGTTTTCGGAATGTCTTCCTGCTACTCTGCTAGGTACACATTTACTCCACCTGGATGGAGAGTATCAAATGAAGATTAATGTCTTGCCAAATTGGTTTGTTGGTTTATTTTGCGTATAAAACTTCAAATACAGAGAGGACATGCACCCATCCAAGCCCCAAATCGATTACCCCTCCCCCCCCCAATGAACACAATGTTGTCAACAGGTCAAATCTTGAGGACTTTTAAATGTTTGTAGAACATTGAATTATAGTACGTTCAGAATTGTTTTATGTTACCTGGGTGACTACCGGTCCAGCCACCTCGCAAGACACATGCTCCCAGTGAATAGATGGACCCAGGCAATGCCCTCGATCTTGTCTATGGTAGATATGAAGATATCAAGATGGCATTCGAGGCCAGATGAACTGATCCTTGATGGATTTTATTTGGATATGACTCTATAGACGAAAAAAAGGGCAAGACATAACTCAGATAGGAGAATGCAATAAATATCTTTCAAAAAGTCATGTTTGATTGGATGGAAACATCAGTCATATTGCTCCGTTTAGTCTCATTTCACAACGCCCCCTATCGTCAGGGCATGGTCAGAGTCAGCAGCCTAACATGTTAGCCTATGGACGTTTTTTAAAAAAATCGTTAAAAATGCATTTTTTTTTGTTTAAACGAAAAGCACATCCACCCCGACGTACGTTATCACTAGCTCTTTCATTGGAGCCCTCATGTCTCATTGACTTTTGAAAGTTCACCCACCGTAATTTTTTCAAAATAGGTTGCAAGCTCGTCATTGCCTATAATACACATGTGAAACAAGTCTAACTTTGGACTCAGTTTGCCAAGCGATTTGAAGATTATAGGTCGAGCACACGAAACATAAAAAGCATGAATTATCATAGATCACTTCTGCCCATTTCATTATGTCCATTTCATCCAACCCCCCACCGTAATTTTTCAATTTAGTAAAAGCAAACATTTAGCCGAGGTAAGCAAAAACATGAATATTCATGACACACCATGGACTATTCGGTTATTAACAGAGGGGTGCAATCGGTCATCACGTCAAACTCCCCTAATTGCCACCAAGTATTTCATATAATTATATAGTTTGGTATGTTTCTTTTACTCATGAATTATTAAATATCAATGATGGTTTAAAGAAATGTAAAAGAAATTTTAGTTGATATTTATTAACAAAGTAATTTATATTTAGCAAAGCAATCTCACACACAAAATTACTATCAAGTGTCGTCTGCTACGCCGATTGTCGCCTGTTTCGTTAAAGGCACATATTTATCGTTTGGACTGTAAGGTATAGGCCTACCAGGGAGATTTATATTGTCCTGCAGTACAACGTATAGCAGGAAAATGTTGTATATGCGGATCCTTTTAATGATTACGCAATGGAAGTTGCGAGGCGGTATGGTTTGAATAACTTAGGCAGGTGAAAGTTATTGTATTGAGAAGGAAAGGAATGTTCAGAAAGGCATAGAGAGGGAAGTGGGCGTGGTAGCCATTCTAGCTTTGCACCTACATCAGTACGAGAATACACCCGACGGCGCGGTGGCCTGTACTTATAGCGCGCGAACACATCACACCCAATTAATGGCATACATCCGTTACCCTGCAACACAGTGGAACATTCTAAGAAATTAAAAAATTATCTACAAAATGGACCTCTTGAATCATCTGAGAAGTAACTTACCCTATTCTGATGACTTCAATGAATGCCAAGATAACAATGGCTGCTTTTCCATCCAAGAATAAAACTAGTTTGCGATTAGAAATAGTCAATTTCTCGATAATTTCACAAAATATATTTGCCGCCGCATTCAATATGACGTCATTGACAGCTGATTGGCTAGTTTGGTAGTGACGTCGAACGAGCTATGTTTGTGCTGCAGTGATCGAGCGAGCAAAAATGAGACAATCGGAGCAATATGGTACTTTGAAGAAGGAGCTGAGGGATTTTCCCCTCCTGACGGATTTTCCACAACGGAAATGAGGTGCATTCACTTTTTATTTACTAATAGGTCAGTGGATGAGGGAATCAAGCAACGCACGAAATATAGCAAAACCAAAAGACTTACTTTTCCTTCCCAATATAAGTCATATTAGGCGACCCCTCTCTTATGTTCTCTGGGTCGATAAGATAATAAGGAAATGCTTCGGAAACGGAAAAAAATGTTTCATTGAGCTAAAAAGTCGAAAGAAACATTACACTGGAAAAAGCATCACCAATAACAACGGTACATTAAAAGTATGTTAAAATCAAAGTGCAGACATGTACAAAAGGAGCTCGAGACGATTTTGGTCAAAGAAGAAGCGTCATAACCCGGTAACGTGCTTATAGGTGAACGGTAATACTCTTCTTGTTTGTCAACAGCAGAAGTAGTGCATTTCCAACCATGTATATAAACAAATAATGTTTCTGTCATGAAAAACACCCATTGTAGTGTAACAGATGTATGTAAACTGGTTAAGAACATTGATGTTATTAAGGCTCAAGGCCCAGACGGCCTAGCCTCACTTGTACTCATAGAAGGAGAAGAGCAACTAGCACCCTCGGTTTATTAGCTATTCGATATATCTCTTTTAACAGGAGAGTTACCAATGGACTGGCGTAGAGCTAATGTACGCTCCCTTCTTAAGAGATGTAACAAAAGAAGAACTCGTAATTATCGCCCTATATCTCAAACCTTGTTTATTTGTCAATGGTTTAAAAGGATCGTTTGTAAACATTTTGTTAAACAAGTTAGTATAGTACACAATGATCTTTGAAGTCATGGTCTCGTTACGCCACTTAGTGGAAAGGTAGTACATTTTTATTTTTAATAATCTTATTAGGCGTCATTTCTCAATGACTGCATATGGGTGGCTGCTTAAACACAAACCTATGAAGAAACTCCAATGAGAAGTTGCATTTTAAGATGTTGTTGTGAAAACTAAAATCATTTCACTAAAGGCAAAATACATATATGTGGCTGCATATGAAAATAAAAATAATGAGTGGCTGCGTCAAACGCTGGCCTCTGTGGAAGCACCTATAATAATAATAATAATAATAATAATAATTTGTTAAAATCCACACCAATTTTTAATAAGTTAAACCGAAAATGGAAATTCTTTTTGCCCATTTGATCGTGAGCCCGGCAGCTACTGAGCAGCGCCATATCGACGTTGCTCTATCCCTTATTAATAATAATAGTGGGTTTTTATTTAGCGCTCATATCTGTTATACTTGACACTCCTGGCGCTCCGCAATTATTACCCCGGCTCTAACAAAAGCTTCCATTACGGCGCTCTAGCATTTCAAGGAATTAATTCCTGTCCGAACAATGAGAAGTTGCAATTAAAAATGTTGGTATGAAAATTAAAATCATTTCACTAAAAGCAAAATACAAAAGGGTGGCTGCGTTATGAAAATTAAAATCATTTCACTAAAAGCAAAATACAGAAGGGTGGCTGCGTTATTAAAAATAAAATCATTTCACTAAAAGCAAAATACAGAAGGGTGGCTGCGTTATTAAAAATAAAATCATTTCACTAAAAGCAAAATATAAAATACACAACGAGAACAATGCACATTAGTAGCTACTTACAGCACCAAACACATTATCTCATATTTGTCACGGGCTTCAACAGAACCTAACAATGTTCTGAGTAATAAATCGACACAATTAAGAATTACTGGCAAAACATTTTTTAAACTTTGCTTTGCGATCGTTCAGCTCTCAATCTTTGGGTGGACTTTTTAGCAGATGCTAAGAATTTAGTGGACCTCACTGCTTTATCAATCTAATTTCACACTCAAATATCAAAATTATAGCAAAGATGATTGTTCTGCAGGACAACCATGAAAAAGAGAAGAAAAAAAAAAACAAGATGAGTTCAAACGACGTCATGCTTTAGTTCTGAACTTGAAATCGGAATTAGAACTATAAATTCTCACAACATTTATTTGCTTGTCTATAAGGTACATGTAGATGTCAAGTCTTTATATAATTACGCCTAAAATCACATTAGAATAAAAGTGAGATAGTTCCATCCTTTGGAATTGACAGTTTTCCTATCCTTCACGACGTCTAGCTGCCATTAGAAAAAAATATATATATACAACTACAGCTGCCCCCATTTCTTTGGAACGCGATAGTTTATCATAATAAAAATCGAATGACGTCTTCAACAAAATACGATAAATCCAGTTTGTAAAAGATCCAACTTTGAGGGAAGATTTGAAGAGTTCTTCCTTTTCGCACTAAGTGACATTTTATTTGACTTTAATGTACGGGTTTCTGCATGGTAAATTTGTATTGGTAAAAAATCATTATGGAGCTGTGCATTCAAGTACATCCAACATCTAATCGTTCGTAAAGTTTGCTAAAATATGGGAAACTATCGAAAGAGCAAAAGCAAAATCTGAACATCCCGCTCATGCATAAGAGGTAAATCTAATTTAGTGAACCTGTAATTGACATGTGAGCAGGTTTGAAATGTGATTTGAAGCATTTCTTTGCATAAAGAATTCCATCTTTGGTTAAACTGTAAGCAAATAATGTCGATTTGGTATGGTACTTACACCAAACCAAGGCACAAATAATTATACAGGTCCACCTTTCAGGTTTTTTTCCCCACGTTCCTGTACACGTTTAAAGTTCTTTGTCACGTAATCACTCACTTTTTTCAGGCAGAACTTGAAGACATTAATGTTCGAAGTAATTTGGTTTGCACATCTAAGGATAAACTCGCTGAATCTATATTCACGTCTGTAGCCTCAAGAATGCATTGAATGCTATTTTATGTGTTGAACATTTTATAAAAACAACAAGAATTACGAGTCTGCCGATGCGTAGAGATCATTTAGTTATAGTAATCAAATGTAAAGAGCCCAAAAGGAACCCTGAGGAACCATCATTTATTGACGATTTTTACTCTTTCTCCCTTCAGAGGAGTTAAATATGTTCATCTTACATGGTTAGTGACATAACAGGTTTTACTTGAAAACCAGTCATGCAAACCTTTCGAATTCCGCATCGAAATAATGATTGCTTAAACAATTTTATGGTCTATGGTATGCTCGCTTCAGAAATTAAGCAGGAAATGGGGAGATAAAGAAAGGAGGAGGAAGAAATACGTGAACAGGGCAGAGAGGGTTAGAAAGTATGAGAAAATGTGTGCGTGTGTGGCTATGTTATTGCTTGTGTGGGAGAGAGAGAGAGGGAGTTTCCCCCCCTCCCGCGCGAAGCGCGGAAGCTTTGAAAGAAGACGATTCGTTGTACCTTTCTCGACCCTTAATCCTTATCTGTATTCAGTCCCCCTCTTTCGAAGAGCGGAAGTTTTTACGTTTTATTAAATTATTAGATAAAGAAAACGATTCTTTGTTCCGTTCTCGACTCTTAATCCTTAATTTGAACTCAATTTCCCCCCGTTCCGCGCGAAGCGCGGAAGCTTTGACGTTTCATTAAACTATTAGAGAAATAAGACGATTTGTTGTACCGTTCTCGACTCCTTTCCCTTTTTCTTCCTACGTCCTCTTCCTTTTTTCTTCTCTTTCTCTTTCTCTCTTTTTTTTTTTTGGCCGGCGTTTTTTTTTTTTTTTTTTTTTTTTTTTTGGGGGGGGGCGACCGCCCCCACCGCCCCCCTCTGGCTACGCGCCTTCACTTCTTTCTTGAACCTTGAACCTTGAAGAATTACTCTCCCAAAAGCGTGAACGCTGTCCTGGAGAGGGCTGTGCTGTGTTGCGTGCTGTTGGTGATGTGCTGTTGGTGAAGTGATGGTGGTTGTTCTCCGTGCACTATTCTAAACATTAATTCAGGGTGTCACTGATATTTCAATAGCCTTGGCGTCATGTTGTTTATCCATGTATTGTTGTCAAAGGCTTTCAAACTCTGATCGATACAAATTACAGATACATTAAATTCCAGGCTCAATTCTCCATGAGTGCTATAGGGATACATAATTATTTAAAGTGATTTGGTACTGGTAGAAATCGGGTCAGAGATTAAATTTGTGTTCGGTCTATTATTACGAGAGAGGGAAAAAATAAAGACTCGTTATTTTTTGTTGTCTAGCCATGCATCAATTACATGGCATTATTTATATAGTCGAATGAAAAGTAAAAGTAGAAATTGCTTGTTTTGAAATAGCTTGTGTTTGGAGGCAATATCGTTAACCATATAAACTCTATGATAAAGCATAGGAGTAACGCCCTTCTAGCTCCAATTAGATGCTTTAGATGCCCGGCATGTAGAGGCAAGCATTAATCTTTGAATATGTTTTTCTCTTTTAGCATGAGGAATAACCTTAACAAGACAATTGTAAATTAATTTATTGGCATCAATTAAACGATATAAATGCTTGTTGATTTCATATATCATGATCAATGCCATCTTTCATCATGTATAATTACATTGAAAGTGAAGGGACTAATGGCAAAGACGGGACATTTTGAGAAATGGGTCAAGTGTAATTACTCGACATGGTAAACGGTCGCCATTACGTCCCGGTCACACGTTACGAGCACGCTCCAGACTAACCATAGACATGCACTGCCCCTGAATGGTGAGGATTCAGTCGATGGTCAGTCGATGTTTCGGTGTGAGTGAGGTATTATGTGAGAGAGTTAGAGAGAGAGAGAGAGAGAGAGAGAGAGAGAAAGAGAGAAAGTTTGGGGATCATGATGGATGGGTGTCAAATCAAAGTGGGAAGTGGACGAGAAAAGAGAGAGAGACACACAGAAAGACAGAGAAAGAGAGAGGCAGAGAGAGGGAAAGAGAGAGACAGAGAGAGAAAAGGAGAGAGAGAGGGGGAGGGAGAAGAAAAAAGAGAGC
Source organism: Strongylocentrotus droebachiensis (assembly GCA_035222895.1). Taxonomy (NCBI): domain Eukaryota; kingdom Metazoa; phylum Echinodermata; class Echinoidea; order Camarodonta; family Strongylocentrotidae; genus Strongylocentrotus; species Strongylocentrotus droebachiensis. The sequence goes on along the minus strand of JAVYIG010004706.1, from coordinate 100,811 downwards.
GAGAGAGAGAGAGTGAGGGAGTGAGTGTGAGAGAGAGAGAGAGAGAGAGAGAGGGGGGGGGGGGCGGGCGGGAGGAAGATAGAGAAAGTTTTCAATTTCTCGACTGCGAGACAGGTGTTGCAAGCAATTGTGGCGCAGAATGCGGTTTGTAGGGTTTGGTGGATTTTGTAAGATATTTCTTATTCATTAAAGAAAAGAAAATAATTTCAGGCAAAGTAATAAGAATTTGTAGCTGTATTATGAAAAGTCCGTCGTTCGTGTAATTCGAACGTTTCATACTTCCTAAAAAATGATAATTACATTTTTTTCCTTCCCGAATACTTTACAAAGTAGATTACTCGAGAAGCTGAAATGTGAGAATTAGCATACTTTCGATGTGAGGTGGGTAGTCAACAGTAATTGCAATACGTGCCCGAGCGAATACCTCAATACTGCTCATAATGAAAAGTAGGATAACTTAATTAAATTTGCAAAGACCGGTCTCCATTCCACGATAACAATAACGGATAAGCCTGACCCGAAGCTAGGGAAGCTAGAAAACTTATGACACTCGCCATTACTTTACCATTAAAAATGCCTATCTCAATGGGAGATAGTTGCTTCCTATTTCATCGGCATTGAATCTTATCTCTGAATTATCTAGGACAATTACTAAGGGTATCATGACCCAGTTATATGAACATGTGATTTCTTTGGAGCTTGGCCATTATTTTGTCCAAGTGGGAGATTGGTCGTGTATTTGCCACCATACAAATATTGAATAACTCTATATGGCAGGACGCTGACGTCTGACAAATATTTTAGATCATAGCTAGTTAACCTAATTCGAAGTGGGTTTGAATGAATGCGTTTGAATGAGATTAAATCCTCACTATCAGTTGATGTCGATCAGTTCGGGAAATACAATCAGAACGACGTAAATGTTATACAGATATTAACTGGTAGGGCGTGTAATATCATATTTTTCAGACCGCCGAAGGGAGTTATATTTCCCAGGGGGTTAAATTTCCATGAATCGCGCAGCGCTAAAGGAGAAATATGATCAGAAGGGTTAATTTAAAGAAATATATCGCGAATTAAAACGTTTCGTCCGTCTTTCTAAATTTCCAAATGATATGTATTTTACACTTATACTTTCTCTTTAATTCATCATTTTAAAGTTTAAAACTGATATGCAATTCAGCCTTTGGGCTGCTACATGTGTACGTAATTTTTAATGTTACTTCATAATATTGTTATTGTAATCGCAAGATGTATGATATTCAATATGCATATCAAATTCTATATGGATAAAAGGGATTTCCTTTGAGTTTGGAAATTATTTTGTGCAAGTGAGAAATTGGTCGTGTATTTGCCACCAAACAAACATTGACTAGCTCTATCGCAGGACGCTGACGTTTGACAAATATTTCAGATCTCAGCTAGTGATCCAAATTCGAAGTGGATTCATAGACTGTGTGTTTAAATGTGATTAGATCCTCACTTCAGTTCAGTTGTAATCAATGAGTTCGGGAAATACAATCTTTATTCATCAGAATGACGATAATATTATACAGATATTGAATGAAGCGTGCAGCGCTGAGGGAGAAATATGATCACGATGCAAAATTTAAAGAAATCTATAAAGATATATCGCACATTACAATTTCAAAACATTTCGTAAATGAATGCTAATGATACTATAATAGACTTAATGGAACGCCATGAGTGTAAAGTCTTACAGGCACAAGCACTGTACAAGAACCCACTATTATTATTATTATTAATATTATAATTATTATATCCTTTGAAAGATCCATGTCTATTCGTTAGGCTTCTGTGTTGTACTCTGCAACATGATGATACTTGCTTCGATCCAGCTATCATAATCACAGCCGCGACACCTCTCTCTTATGATAAAACAAGGGAAAATGTAATTGAAAGCGAAAGAAAAAAAATGAGGAGGGCGGGGGAGGAAAGGAAGAGAAAGGGTATGACCCATTCATGTCACCATTACCCTAACGCGATCGTTTGCTTTCAAGCATTCATTCACCCAGTGAAATCTTTACCCCCCCCCCCTCACCCCGACAGCAGTGTCTCCTTTCATAATATATATACAGATCAAATTCAAATTCAAATTCAAACTTTATTTATTTCAATGTAAACAGATAGGATCATTCTCAATTTGTGTACATTGGAAGAAGACAAAAAAAATCAAAGTTATAGTGTAACATAGATAATTGAATGTAAGAGTGAAGATAACAATAACCCAAACAATAATATCATACACCTTGGCTTTTGATGAGCTTATTATTTTAGTACTGGTTACAAAGTTTAACCATTAAAATTAATGTTACATAGTTTTGAAGGGAATACGCGGTGCTGTGAGGTGCTAGATAAACGAATTGGAAAAATTGGTCCTTGAACGAAATTCAATTACACTGCCCCGGCATTCATATCCCATAATTTAATTTCAGGATGACCAATGCTAGAATCGTAATAAAGAAACCTATAGTAATTTGACAAATGAGAATATATTTATGAGCGCTTCATATCGACCCACACCGAGAAGTATTTCGCTTGGATGCTCTTAAAAATGATCACCCGAAATTGCTATAATCCGGAGCGGTTTCGTTTTTGTAGGATGATCCACAGCACTTGTATGGCGCCAATTATCTGTTTCAAACATTCATAGGCAAGGAGGGGGGCGAGGTGGAGGGGAAGGGGGTCGAGTTTCTCAAAGCAGATATGAATCATTGGCTTCCACGACCCCATGTAGCATTCCTTGTTAGCACCCTGATCGCTAAAACGTTTACTGATTTTATCAATTCCCTCCCCCCCCCCGAATAGTGATGACGGTTTCATGTTAAAAACCACGAGTACCATGTTAAAAACCACGAATTTAAATGGTACAACTGCACAAATTCAACATTAAACGAGAAAATTCTGGTGTGTTGTTGGTCTTCTATGGATTAAATCATATCTTAATTAACTAGGATCTGCTGACAACTAACCCAACGTAAAAAAAAACTTTGTATAAACCGCTCATTGCCCTATAGTTACGAAACCGTAATTATATTTACCAGAGGTTTCATTCTGGGGATGAAGGAGCTGAGAGAGAGAGAGAGAGAGAGAGAGAGAGAGCTCCGAAATAACCCGGCATTTTGAGGGTTAACGAAAGGGAAAACATAATAAAACACTTATTTCATGCTGAAAGATTACATTTCTGGTTGATACCCCGCAGTCAAATGCAATTCATTTTCATTATCTCAATGAACAAAGTAATAAATTATTACGAATATAGATGATTCTTAATTTATCACCTGTAAAGTAAATTGGCATTGAAACTAAAGCATTATTAAATGCATTATGCATACGTAAGCTTCTATACACGAAGGACGACCTTGCCTCACTAAAAGTGATTTACATTTTAGTTTGTATGATTTTGTCAACCCATTCAGGGTTTATACTCACATTTTAACGTTTGGCTTGTGGCTTTTACTCGGAGCACCTACACATATATCATATACAAGAAAAGTATAAAAGAAGAAGGGTAACTATGTCTAGTATTGCCAATTCGAAAGAAATTCGAATTTGCCTCCTCTAAACCGTTATGCATGTATGAATGGGCTAACGTGCACCTGTGCATATGCATGCAGAAGAAGAAATTAATTGCTATACGCATGGTGAAGAGAAAAGATTTACAAATGGATTCAATGCAAGTGTATAAGAAGTAGTGCGAAACTTGATTTGAGAAATTTTGACTGAGCAAGGAAACAAAATATCTAATGAACTGTTTTAAAGTTGCTGTACGTTTTATGCAAGAATTCAAGACGTAGACAAGTCTAAGGGTATGCGATGATTTGAGAAAGAAACAAAATTATCGTTCTTGTTCGTCATATAGCAGCCACCGGTCGCCCCCCCCCCATAAACAGAGAGATAAAAAGAAAGAGAGAGAGAGAGAGAGACAGAGAGACAGAGAGAGACAGATAGAGACAGAGAGAAACAGAGACAGGCACAGAGACAGACATAGAGAGAGACAGAGAGACAGAGAGTCAGTTGGCTCAAAATGGTTGCAGAATATCTTAACAATGTCATACACTTTAGACTCGTGTCTCTTGCACAGCTTCTTAATATGAATTCACATTGAATAATTTTTGTCAAACCAAAAGTTGCTTTTGATTATACTTGTTTTACAATTTCCAAAACAATTTCCAGTAAAAGGTTACCCTGCAACCTGCGTCTAATGTCTAACTTTTCAACGGTCACCAACGAAGGCTGCATGCAGAGTTTTATTTTTGTTGATTAAACCAAACTGATCACATTGTTATCTTTAATTGAAAAATAATCACGCTATTTATGTTTTATTGCGCCTCGATTTGCGTCTTGTTTTTGTTGATTAACCGAATGGTCCATACTTATCTTTAATTGAAAAATAATCACGCTATTTATGTTGTATTGTGCTTCGATTTGCGTCAAATTTAGGACCGGATATTTGCCATTGGCAGGATCAACAGTGTTAAAACAATAATATCATTTAAATTGAATGATGACCTTATACTGTTTACGCAGTTACTTCCTGTAATTAACTTTCATAAGTTTAAAGGTGAAGAACAATGTTTGGCTATAACGGTAGTTTTTGCGCTGTGTTGCACTTACTTTTAGCCAATCAGAATCAATGTATAATCCCGATTAGTGATTGGCTAATGAAAGGGAGTAGCGATTGTTCTTTTTTTAATTTTGTTTGTATTTGTACGTACCATCCACGCACTAAGAAATAAGGGTGCAATTGGGGTGCAGATTTGCATCCACCTATATCTGGCAGAGGGTGCTGCTATTGTGGCAGAACTGTACCTTTATTTCTTGGTGTGTACAGTTAACAACTAAATTATTCATACTCATTGTAAATTCGATATTTTGAGGTGTTTTTCGTAACACAAGAATGAAAGGTGTAATGGTTGAATTTTTGCCTTTGTTGAATAGTTTTAGACGAAAGCTTTTATATGTCACATTCTCAAGAAACATTCATCTGGAAGAAAGAAAAGAAAAAAAAAAATCAAAATTTCCACATTCTTAAAAAATTACAAACTTTAACAGTAAGGGTATGAATAATAAAGTAGTTTACTTTTTCTTAAAATTATTTCTGATGATATTCTATATTGATATATGCCTGTTTTGATATATTTAGATTCTAATTAGAACATTAAATTTAAAGGCATTATTATAGTTATTATGATTGGGTAATTTTCGCTTGTCCCGATGTTTAGAAATACGGATTATAATGGAATGGTATCGTTCTCCGTGGGTTTTTTAAAGCTGTGTATTTTTAAAGATGCATTCAGAAATATTAAGCGAATAATTACCAACTATCTGGGAGATAGGACAAATTATTCTCGTCTATAATACTTGCATGCCCAAGCCTGAGCCGAGGATAGGTGTTTGAATGTTAGAAGGTGCTTAGAAGGTGAGATATAAAAGACAACAGTCACTCATTCTAAACGCCACAGTTTTTCCCTATCATGTTTCTCTCTTTTGGAAATAAGACAATTGTCATTGGCATCATGAGGAATCGATTTATTTAGATTACCCATGATTAGAAATGATCAGCTTGGCTTTTATCGTTCGGCCATGAGCCCACGATGGATTAATGAATTGAATGCTTCATGAATAGCTATGAGACGGAATCATTTGGATTAATTACAGACGGACAGGCTGGCACCACCATCCTAAATATAATTATGCAAAAAGATTAATTGTGGTTTGTGGGTCATTTATTTCTTAAGAGATTATCAGTTAGATCATGTCTGAAAACATACGCAATAACATATATATCCCATTCCATCGTTTTCAAGGTCATGGATTCCAGACAAGAGGCTACCCATAATGATTTCCGGATTTAAAGGCATTACTTGAATTTAATGAATATAACATTGTATTGACTGCTTTGTGCATAGGTTTTTATCTCATATTGACTGGAAAGGATTCATTAAAAAGAGAACTTGCTTAAAAGAGACATTTTCCTCTCTGTACTTTATATTTTTGTTTGCGTCTCGTAAACGCACGGTCCTGGCAGCATAGGCCTAGCGTATAGGGACAAAAATGCCATAATCACCCAGAAAATGTCTTCTTTTTTTTTCATCTGATGTTTGTTTATATTTTATTTTTTATGAATTCATTCGTTCTTCCTTTTATGTTTTGTTATTTATTTGTCTATTTTGTCACTTATTCATTCATTTATTTATTCATTTATCAATGTATTAATTTATTTGTCTTTTCGTTTATTTACTTATTGTATTAATTTATCCTTCTTTTTGTTTATGTCATTCTTTCTTTCATCCTTTCTTTCTTTTTTATTTGATTGATTAGTCAATAAATTGAATTTATTTCGTTTTTGTTGACGTTTGGATTGTGGATGAATTTTCTTCGCATCTCCCCGAATTTTACAGGTATCCGGATATCTGTAAATGACAGACAACATTACACGCATTTTGGAACGTGCTTTTCATAAAGTACCAGTGCTAGGAACAATAGCCAGTCCGTCGATAGCACTTACCCTTTTCATACATTTAATCGCGCGGTGTGAGCTATTTTTAGTCTCGTAATTATCTTTTAATCTTCCTTTCAATTCCTATTGGTATGAGGAACATCTTTAATCACATAAATTTAACGTCAATGTTTTCATAAATTCAATTAGATGAACCTACGGCAAAGTACGCAGTTGAGATGTCCACAAGAATTGCGTATAAACATCACGTGTTCTTCCTAATTTCTCTCGCTTATGATTGGTGTTGCTGTAAATTTTCTTGAAGCTTATGGTGAATAGAGTGTCTGGCTTGTAGGGCTCTTAACGGTTTAAGTATCATTGAAATCGATGCAAACAATTATCAGGTGGGCTGTATCTAATACAGACCACCTTATATTTTTGTTAAAATTGCCTTTATTATTATTTATTTATTTATTTTTCTTAATTCTTACCACTTTTTTGTTAGCAAGATAACTTGAAAATGGATCAATCAAATAACTTGAAATTTGGCACATATATGTATAGGCATATAGAGAAATCAAAATAACGTTTTCAACCTTGACCTTGACTGATGACGTCATCTAGGCGCCATTTTGTGAAAAATAACTCATGATCATATCTTCATAACCAAAATTCATTTCTCATTCATATTTATCATGATCAAGGTCAATATCCGTCCGGTCAATTTTCGGTCAAAGAACCCGCGCGTGCGCGTACGTCCGCGCGTCAGTGCGCGCGCAAAATGTTATAATGCTCAAAATCGTCTTAATTTTTTTTTGCATACGTTTCAGGTCATTTTAAGCATTTTATAAAAAATCGCGCACACGCGCATGTGCGCGCGTTTTCGCGCGTAACGCCATTACACAACATAGAATCGCCATATTTTTTCTTTCATGATATTTCTCATATTTGTTCGAACAATTTGATACCATGTTTATCTCTTTATGATCATTAATAACAAGATGAGCATCAATTTAAGATAAATGTCCGTGCGCGCGAGCTCTTTTAATACATAGCATATATGGGCAAAAACAGGCCTATACAAAATCCATTATAGCTCTTTGAAATGCACCGAGACCCTCAATTTTGTTTCATATTTAAATAGAGTATGAGTCGGCGATATGATTTCATGTCTCATTTGGCCATTAAGTGTATCGTGACATCATCATAATGGCCCTCGAACTAAAAATATGAATTTGCATATTATGACGTCAGCATATTTATAGAAAATTGATTGTATCTCTGTATATATTGATCGATTTTCTTCAAAATTTCGATATGTTGTAGCTAAGATAATTTTCTACAAGTTTAATAATAACCATTTTTCATTTTGATGACGTCATCAGAGTGAAAATTGCGATTAAAGGCCTCATGTCAGAAATTTCACAATTTGCGTGTTATGACTATAGAAGGTGAATTTCGTTCATGTAATAAATCTACACGATATTGTTTATTAAGTTTTTAAGCAGTTTCTCGCTTATTTTTGCTCTATTTTGTTTTCAAATTTTAGTTGAGCAGCCCACCTATACTTGTTCCAAACAAGTATTATATGTCTAGTTATCATTAATATTTTAACAATAATAAATACTTTGTTATTATCATTATCATTATTTGTATGATTAATATTATGATTAATATTATATTACTATCCTATCATTATTATAACTATTATTAACAATATTATTTATAATATTTGGTTGTTTTTCTTTGGGGTATAGGGCATGCTACGTTCCTACCCAAAACACAAAAAAGAGGAATATAATTACATTAGCTCTGGAACCAGCCTGAAGGTCGTATCACCTTTTAGCTTCAGGTTGCCTTTACACGAGGTGTCCTTTCTGACGGATGCCTGCGTCAGCGATTGGCGTGGTCTTTGATGCGTCATGTAAGATGGAAATCGTTCTAAATTTGAATGCAAATGGAAAGATCAAGCATTCCCATGCACAAAACCTGGCGCTTGCGCTAATCTGCTTCGTAGATTTGATTAGCGTTGCATGGTGACGCAATCAAAATAATAGACGTGCCGTAAAGAGCGTGAATAAGAAAAAGCGCCAAATATGCTGTATCCAACTCTTTACTGTTGCGGTAATGAAAACACCGTTTATACGTGAATACCGGTGATATCCACGGACGTAGCCCGACGTATTTAACAAGGGGGAGGGGCACAGTTGAGAAGAGGGAGTGTCGCACAAAATCATAGCCACATATAGTTACACACAACCACCCACACACACACACGCGCGCGCGCACGCATTTTCACTTCAAACACCTGGGGTAGGAGTAGGGGTAAAAGGTTCACGGGTGACCTAAAGCGGATGAACGGGGGAGAGGGCAAGACTATATTGTCCCTTCCCCCGGCTACGCCTATAGTGATACCGCATATGATTGCCTTCTTGTTTACAACTATGACCCAACACTTCTCAGTGTCAACATAGCCGACGGGTGTATTATTTTGACTCATCCGATTTGATTGTCCATTTTCCACTGACCGCCCTTTCATACGCCAATTATTTCAGGTAATAAGACTCGAAGTCTATACTTGACTAAATTCAAGGTTTTTTCTCCTGTATTTTCGCTCATAACCTTTATAACATGGATCATTAAAGCAAGGAGGCAGTAATATAACAAGGACTTTTTATTGCTAGCAAAAAAATAATTAGTAACAATTACGCAAGGCCGGGCACTCAGCAAGTAATCTCGTACATAATTATGGACTATGCCACTGATAATTTATAACCATGCACTTTCGTCATCATATTGAGTAATGTTTATATCAGAGTTTGTATTAATCGCCTAATCATAGATAAACATCATTGTGTGATGTTTTATTTCATATCACTTTATTCATTTTCCCAACGTATATTCCACACTGACCCGCAAAAGACAAAGATAAAACAACAACAACAAATCCATATGCTATTTCGCGCTTTTACCATAGAAATCGACACATTTCTAAAATAAAAGGGCGTTTAAGAGTAGGACATGACTGGTAGTGATCTGTAACATGTTTCATTTTGAATGGTATATAACTAATTAAAATCAAACGAGTCGAAATGCGATGGAATTTGGTTGTCATTGTTATCTCTTAAAGTTAGAGTCTATTAATGTTCAATGTCATGGAAGAACATATATTATTAATACGCTCTGTTGCACATTCAATATTCATAAATATCAAATGGTACTCACTATTGTTAAAAGTCAATCGAGCTTTGATGCGCATTCATAATCATAAATATTCGATGGTTTTAACCTCAGATTCTAGAGAGCGTACCTCATTTGATATGTTGACGGAAATAATATTTTTCCAAGAGTGATATCTACACCTACGAACACTCATTGAACAGGCTTGACTACTGGAGGGGTGCGGGGCATGTGCCCCTCCAAAGCGCTTCTCTGAACCCTTTTAAACCTGTTCCCATCTTTCGTCAGAGTTGCCTCCATACCATTGAAAGATACTCCAACATGGGTCATTAAAAAGGTGTTAAAATGGCGTTTGGCAATAAATGTCATTACAACATAATTGTAATTACATATCAAATTGTGTATCTCCTTTTGTATTCGATGTCTGGAGCTTCATTATCATGTGCTGTTCTTGGTTTAACCAAGTCTCCTACAGGATGATAGGGGACATCCGATTTAATACAATGACAATCTTAATTCTTATGAATATGCAGTCTGTTCGGTCTGGCGTAAGATTTGCCATGAACAACCAGGGGCGGATCTAGCTTTTTGCTAAGGGGGGTGTTTGACCAAAATAATGACGATGCGGAGCATCGTTCACGAGCCGCGAAGCGGCGAGCCGATTTTTTCGGGGGTGTTTATTTGAACCCCGTAAGTGATGTTTTCCTGGCATCTATTAACACAATGGAGACCATAAAAAGCAGTGCATGATAACGTCTTTTTAAATCAAGTAACAGTTTAATACACAGTTATATCCAGAGTTATCATGTGTTTGGTTAAGTTACCAGATGAGTTGAATATTATTCTCGCAATATTTGCACTTGAAAGGGTTTCTCTCCAGCGTGCGTTCTTTTTTCTTTCTTTTTTTCTTTTTTTTTTCCTTTTTTTTTTTTTTTTGGGCCGCCCAAGGGGGGGGTTTAAACCCCCTAAACCCCCCCCGTAGATCCGCGCCTGACAACTGTCAACATCACGATCACCATTTTCGAAAAATCAACTCAAATGCTTTTGTAATACCCTGTTGTATGTCTCATAGAAATCATGTTCGGATTACGTAATACATCACTGTCATGCTCGCACGTTTTAAAGCCTATCTGCACTAGTTTGGCCAGGAGGGATTAGACATCCCTGCATGGTCACTGATAGGTGGATATCTCATCAAATCAGCTCTCAATGAACATAAAAAAAGGCATTGTTTGCAATATAGAGGGCGCAAGTAGCTTTAAGAAGTGCAGTGGGGCTTTAAACTGTGATGAACGAGGCTATTGGAATTTGTTGAGTTTTCGAAAGTAGTTGCGGTCGTGTTTAACATGTTTATTTCAAATTCACTAATGATTAATTTCTCTCTCTCTCTCTCTCTTGTCTATTCCACCCTGTCTTCAACTTCTTCTTTTCTCCTTTGCTGCACCTTGTTATAATTTCTTTTCTCACGATACCTACCTCTCTGTTTCTCATTGCCCACATTCCGCCCTTCCCTTCTCCTACATGCAGGTACATTTCATACGACTTGGAAAATGGCGGCTACCCAGGTCACCACGGATATCCTGTCAACTGAGTTGATGTGGACGGATCCGACAACTGCCGGACTGAACGTGACAGAACCAGCTGAGACTAGATCAAACCGGTTGACGGGTAGTGACCTGGTGTCTGTGGTTATTTACTGGACCACAGGGTGCATTGGGGTGCTTGGTAACGCTTTGGTCATGATCGTCTTTCGACATCTCAGGTCCAAACGAAGTCAGGCCAACCTTTTCATCTTGAATCAATCGCTGGCAGATTTCGTCACTTCGTTGTTCATCATCACCTTCGGCACAACGAGGATCGTACGTCCTAGCCTCTCGCATTACGGTGCCTCTGGGTTCTTCCTATGTCGATTCTGGTGGTCGCGATTCTTCGTCTTCTCCGGATTTGCAGTGTCCACCTTCAACCTCACCGCAATGTCAATCGAACGTTACATAGCAGTCGTCCATCCGCTCAAATACCAGGTGTTCTTCAAGCGACGCAATACCACCATAATCATCCTCATTGTTTGGATCGTAGGACCAATCATGCAGTGGGTGTTTCCCATCTGGCAACATGCTAGTGTTGACGGAAGCTGTATTTTCAAGTCTTCGTGGACCAAAGTCCATGGAATCGTTGTTGGTGTGGTCCTCTTCTGTTGGGAATACTTCTTTCCGTGCCTTATCATGTCCTACGCGTACGTCACGATTCTACGCACTTTACGCATCAAGGAACGCATCGTTCACGCTCAGGTTGGCGCACCCGATCAAGGCGGTGAGCCGAAGACAGACGCGAACGGCAACGCCAAAGGCAACACCGTCAACAAGAACAACGCATCATCCAAGCAGGCGCAAGCTCGACGTAAGAACGTCACCGTGACTCTTTTCATCCTCTTCATCGTTTACTTTGTCTGCTGGACTCCGAACCAGTTCACATTCCTACAGTTCAACCTCGGTGGTCCGCTCAACTTTGATGGCATCTGGTATCACTTTACAGTCGTGGCCGCCTTTTGTAACACGTGTATCAATCCATTTATCTACGCGCTGAAACACAGGCAGTTCCAGGCAGGGATGAAATCACTGTTCTGTCGCGGAAAGAATGCCCAACGAAATAACGGAAGTGAGCAACCAGGTGCAAGTCTAGCTGGCACTGTCGTTGATTGACACAGAGAGTCTGTGACGGTACGTGACACGTCACATAACGTTGCGAGCGAGGAATTCAGCAGTATCGACGCCATTGATGCAAAAGCATATAAACAAACCAACAGTCCTCCTATTCCTTCTTCCAATAGTGGTATCTCTCAAGGGAACATTATCAGAAATCACCAGACACAAGGGTCCATCCTCTCAGACGGAAGCGATGAGCTTGAGGAAACTGGTCCACAAGGTACCGACACTGACTTTGATACACCAAACGACAATTCGAACAATAAACATGAACATGCTGATTTGACTGTTGTAAATGGTAACACGAATATTCGACCAATGAGTACACTCGCAGGTACGGATGTAACAAATAAAAGAACTCACAGGGTAATCAAATGGTTTGATCAGGAAAATAATGGTTCGAGTGTGAATTCTCTCTAGAAAGGCCATTGAATAAAAAAGCTCTTTTATTTTGAAAACAACCAAAATACGAAGAATTTACAAACATTTCATGTGATTACCTTTTCCGTCGCTTTCCATATTTATGTACCTAAGAAAATTAAGAACTGACTCGTGGGCCAATTAAATTGACGTCCTAGAAAGATCTTTGCTAAGTCTGTGAATTATTATTGATGATCGTTGTTTGGCTCTAAGAGTTTTAGGTCTCACCATAAAAAATGACGACTCGCAAGTCTTCAACAATGGGACATGTATACTGTGTGTAGTTACAACAAAAATTGTACTAACGACAAATGACATGACTCTTGCATAGATGAAAAGAAGAAGAAGAAGAAGATGAAGACTTTTGAAATACATTAAAATACTCTTCTTCTTTTTTACATTTAAGTAACTTTTAGAATTCATCCCTTGAACGCACTTACCGCTCCAGTCGCTGGAGCTAAAGCCAGTGTAATAATATTAAAAGTACTTTGCAAATATATAAAGATGTTCATGCGATGTACAAGAACGACATAATTATTATTATATTTAAGTGTGCCTAACATACTGTTTATCTAAGGATTTGCAATTAATATCATATTGGTGAGTAAATGACCAGCGATATGACCAGTTTCTTAAAGCTCAAATTACTTATATTTCCACTCATACTTTGCATGTATTTTCGTGCCATTTATTAAGTTCGTTGGGACTTGACACCTTAAAAACTTAACCTTAATCAATTCCTTCGTCAATGTAACTAAGGATGTATAAATGGCGATATGTGTTCTTCTCTATATTAACGTTTTTATTTTATCCGTAAAGATTTTGCTTTATTTCAAAATCCTACAAATTACCTCTTTTTACTTTTTACTTTTTACTTTTCGTATACATATATTTCTTATTCTTACTTATTGTCGTTATAAATAATTACATAATGATGTACATTTTTGCATGATATAATGTGGTTGCCGTTCATAAGAGACTTTTAGAATGATATTTTGAGATATGGTAAATATTTAAGTGTTGTCATAGAAGTGCATTGCCAATGGTTTTTATAAAAATAGTCAAAATGAATTTTGAGAAAAATGCACACATTCCAAGTTAAGTTACCAAACCTGTAATTGTTATATGTTATTTTTAAAACTTATATAAATATCAAACTGATTTATCAGGTACGGTTTTATTTGCATATTCATATTAGTATTAGCAAATATGCATATGCTATGGCAGAAACTGAACGATATTTAACGAAATGGTTAGAATCCTTATATTCGAATATTCCCAAATGACAGTTATTTCGTGAGTTTTTTTCTTCTTTGAGATTGTATACAATCTTTATGGCAGCTTGCACCAACATTACCAAGTCTATTGCAACTAACTCACCGAGTACTGTTCAGCTGATTAAAATATGAGGATACACATGCATTATGTTATAATATGTTATATGTAGACATATCAATCTTTCAACTTTTTCAGGGTCTTGTACATTTATTTTATCTATTTCCATTTACCCCTGTACCTTGTTCTCGTAATTTCTCTTATTAAACACTTAAAAGAAAGAAAACCTACACAAATTCATCTTTTATTGTTGATTATGAATGATTACTTTACAAACTTATATTAAAGGTAATACAGAGTTTTGGGAAATTTTGAAAATTGGGTGGATAGTGAATCTTTACAATTTTGATATATTTGGATGCCCCTGTGGATGAATTATACGCACTAAAAAAATTAACCCCTAAAACACTTCTGTTTTCGAGAAAAATTGAATATAAAAATTTACCGGTGCTCCCGGTAAATTTTGATAAATTTCAAATAGCGCCTACGGCCGTACAATGGTAGCTGCGACCATGAAAATCTCAGAATATGTAGTTGTGATATATAATTTCCAAACGGGAATAGCTAATCGGTCGATTTTAGTAAAGAAACATTGTTTCATAGCTAAATTGATATCTTGACCTTGAGAGGGAGCTTTACAACATAAAGAGTTTATTATTTATAATTTCATAACTTTAGACTCGATTTCAACCGGGACGACGATCAATGAATATTGTAGGATCGCATATGCTTCCAATATGTTAATTTGACCCAAATTCATGACCCCATACCAAAACTTTGTATTACCTTTAAAGGACAAGTCCACTCGAAAAATAATTTACTTTCAATAAAAGCAGAAAAATCAGACAAACCAATCAAAAAAAGTTTGAGCAAAATCGAATAACTAATAAGAAAGTTATGAATTTTTGAAAAAGTATGTAAAACTATGAAACAATGAGATTCACAACACAAATTGCCAAGATGGTTATCAGTTTGTGACGTCATGTCCTTACAACTTATCAATTGCTTTACATAGTTTAATCCCATTATTTTCCCTTTTTATCCCCCAAAACTAGATTTCCCCATGCCTTTGCCCAGGTTATATGATTTGTATCATATTGCGTGCATGACATTTCCCAAAAACTTTTATGAATTTTGAAAAATTGATACTATTTTCTGAATATTGTATATTCATAATTATTGATTTTTATATAAATAGTTTATCAAAATTCAATTTTTTATGATTTAACTAGACAAAAATTACTTTTTATTTGTGCATCCACACAAAAACATATTACTAAAAATCTAACTTGGATACTGGTGTGAAGAAATAAGATTTTTAGGGTGAAAATAGGAAATGTATAGTATCAATATAAAGAAAATAATAAGTGGATAGTGAGGACCATACGTCATAGACTCATGAGTGAGTTGCCAATTTGTGTAGTGATTTTCAAAGTTTTTCATGTCATTAAAAATTCATAACTTTCTTATTAGTTATCCGATTTTGCTCAAACTTTTTTTTATTGGTTTGTCTGATTTCTCTGGTTCTATTAAAAGTAAGTTATTTTTGGAGTGGACTTGGGCTTTAAGGCGTACTTAAGTTTTAAGAGGGGCTAATAATTACAAGTCACGCTTTCAATAAGCCCTTTCATTTTCACAAGTCATGTCACGTATAAATAGTATTACCTTAAAAAATGTTCAAACTGTCAAATTTGATCACTTTTCAATGATGTAATAAACTAATGCAATCTTTATAATATTGTTTCCAGATGTAATATCCTCCATTTGTTAAGTTGTTAATATTTATATATTGTTCAGATTGTTATAATGTTAACTGTAATTAATATTTCTATTATTACTTTGATTAATTGAGTTTATAGCTTTGCCGTGAATACGTTATGAAACAAACACACAAATCAAAAACATAAAATGTAAATAATTATTTCCTCACATCACGTGGTCTATTTTGCTTGGCTGACCTTTACTTTTGATCAAATAAGTACAAATAAGGTTGCGGTAAGGCAATTGAAAACGGCAGCATTTGTGGTTAGATTAGAAAATAGGAAAAAGGCAAGCTCGTCAAATGCATTGGAATACTTAATCAAACTTAGTTTGTGTGTATTTGCTGTGTCTATGCATACACTGCAATAGGTGGATTGTGATATTTGTTCATTTAATTAATATCAAATAGAGAAAGCAACAGGAAAATTGTCTTTTATTACGCTTTGACTACATCTAAGGAGATAGGATTCAACGCTTCTTTACAACCAATATAAATCCAGACCAAACGCGCTCAAACTGTTTCAAGTTTCATGAAGATAAGTAATATCGTTTATGCTGTTTATATACATCATGGTCCTTCCAAATCAATTCCAACGGGGGGGGGGGGGGGGACCGAGGCAAGATGAATGATTTCGTTGTGCTCTGTTGACAAAATTCACAGCGAACGTGATTGCAACCACTCCCAAGAGAAATCGACCCAAGGGTAATTTTAAGATCCTATTGTCTTTCCTTATAGAAACCATGTTTGATTGTGTTATTGTTCCACATTCCATATAACGAGATTGTTTCGTGCAGGATATTTAACAAGAATATGCGTTCTAAAACACTGATATATATAACAAAGATGCTGTGAAATATGGGGAACCAAAGAAGCAAAGCTTGATTATATAGGTTCCCGAATAAAAAAAAAAAATATTGTTCCTGAATTCGATAGCAATACAGAACGTCATTACAAAAATATATTTGAGTCACTGACACATTAGCAGATTA
The DNA here is from genome assembly GCA_035222895.1 of Strongylocentrotus droebachiensis. Classification (NCBI taxonomy): domain Eukaryota; kingdom Metazoa; phylum Echinodermata; class Echinoidea; order Camarodonta; family Strongylocentrotidae; genus Strongylocentrotus; species Strongylocentrotus droebachiensis. The sequence goes on along the minus strand of JAVYIG010004706.1, from coordinate 83,960 downwards.
TGTTCGGCGTTAGGAATTATTTTATGTTTATTTTTATATTCGGATGGAGGAGTCTCATCGATCAAGCATTGTATGTGATTGCATTGTGACATGGGAAATTAATTAATTAATGTCTAATCAACTGCACAAAAATTAGGAGAATCAAATTATCTTTCAGTTTCTACTGGTAAAATGTACTCTTGTGTGTGAATTTTATGTGTTTTGGTAAATTAATAATATGAGATGGTTTTAGGAATATGTAATTAAAAAACTGGTACGTTTGACGAAAACAAATAAACTGCATTCAATCGTGTTTCATTTGTTATAATATCAATATTTAGTAGGATGTACTCTTAGATTACAAAATACTCTTATCCATTGTCGGTATCTCCTAGCAGGAAACTTCTAGGGCCCCACTGGCTGGAGAAGCGAAATACAAAATTAAACAAATCATAGCAAAATGAAAACCAACAAATACAATACAGGATCAACCAAAATCATTATTAAGTACAATTGGTTATAGGCGCAGCCTAGGGAGCATAGGGGCCACTCCCTGTTCATACGCTAAAAAGGTCATCCTTGGATCTTAAGTCCTTTTTAAACCGGAACTGCGTAGAGTTGCGTAGTGTGGCGTACCGACTGCACCGAAATTAGGCTGCGTATTCATGGACCAACAAAATGTTGCTTCGGCGTAGTCCCTGCGTAGGTTATGCGTAGGCTGGCGTACGATGACGTAGGCCTGGTGTACATTTTTTTTTCTGTGCGCGCAAACGTATACTGCCTCGTCGGATTGGCGTAGGGTAGCGTACTATTGCGCAGGCTTGGCGTACTGTAGCGTAATGTTGCGTAGACTTGCATACAAAATGCGTACTTTCTGCGTCTAGTGTCTACGCCGAAAGTACGCCAAAAAATTAAACCTGTTTAATGTTTTGCGTCCCTATCGCGTACCCCTTTGCTTCCCTCAGCGAATAGTAACGTAGGCAAAAGTAGGGAAGCGTACGCTCGGCGTCGGTACGCAACAATACGCAACTCTACGCATGGCCCGGTGTGAAAGGGGCTTTAAGGGACAAGACCTCAAGTCTGTTCCTACTTCTCTATAGCAAACAGATTCATGTTAATCTGCAGTTTGTCCTCTAGAAAAGACATCATTGAATTCATCATTGGCCATTGAGTGTAGAAAAAATATTTTACGCACATGCAATAATAAAATAACTTAAAGCATTTTTTGTTGGTAGCATGCAAAGAGAAGGGAGTGGTTCGGCAAGAGCAATAGAAAGAAGAAGTGCGATAGCCGTAAAAAGAATAGTTCCAAAACTAGAAATGCAATCGTGTCACAACGATGTGCGTGCAATGACGCCGTGTTTCTACGTGTCGAACGAAAGAGCTTCTCTCGGACTATCCAGAGCAATGTGTACGAAGTCTTTAGCTTCTGTGATATTGGAGACAGGTAGGGCGAAAGAAAGGCCTCAATAGTGACCTTGATGGGATGGTAGTGACTATGCCTACGATGTTTGAAAGAAATTGGGATAGGGGAAAGAACCTAGAAAGGGCTCGCAAGCACTGCGTGCACAAACAAATGGGATTAGTTGCATGTTCGTCATTTCAATCAAGATCGTTCTAGGGGTCAAAAGCGTGAACCCGATTTGCCCCATAGACAATGCGTGTAATGCATGGGCGGAAAACGTAGAGGATCTGTATTATGACCGGAGTTAAATTGTTTTTTCTCTCTCTCTTTATGTCTCTTCATGGGCCGTATATGGTATCATTGGAAAGAAAATTTCATGGTCGTTATTGTAAACTACTCTCTTTTTTTCTATGATAATCCTATCGAAACATGTGATGTAAAATAGATTTGAAGGACAAAATGGCGTCTTAAATGGCCCCCTTGACCAATTTCAAAAATCCGGCCACGAGGTGCCCTGCGTATTGCATCTCGGAATGTCATTGTAAATTTTCAAGGAAAAAAAAGGATGTTTAGGGGGCGAAAAGTAGTCTGAAAAAATGACGTCATGGCCGATAAGTGTTATAATCGGGCAGAATTCGTATAGTGACCCTTGTTCAAATGCGATTTACTCACAATTTTCTGTGTAAACATATACCATACTTGGTATCATTCGAAAGGGCACTTCATTGCGGTCAGTTTGACACCATTGTCATCTGCACGCAATGTACTGCACGCATTAAAGGCGCTTTTACGTAATGCATAGCAAATTCATCATTTTTGGCGATAACTTTGCGCTGACGTTATTAAAATTTACTAAACTTGGCAGACAGTTGTAACGTATATGGATACATGTGTCTGCCAAGTTTCAACGACGTAGGTATAAAGATCGCCATTTTAGAGCAAGTTGAAGTTATTTCGGAATTTTCTTGAAAATGGCGAATTTGGAGGGCAATTTTCGCAAAGTTGGTCAGTGAAAGGTTATATAATTTTGTATATGGCTGGAAAGGGCATATCCTCAAGTATCTAAATCCAAAAAAGGGTACGGGTCTGCCAAGCCATAATGGAGATACGTCCACAGAGAGAAAGCCAATTTCCAGAACTTTAGAGGGCGCTATTTATGTTTTGCAAAGCGATTGGAGCGTGAAATTGGGCATGGCTATCAGCAATTATGAGACAAACATACTGTGAGATTTTAATACAAAACGGACATTATATGAGAAAGTTATGGCAGTTTTAGATTATTTAGGGGTCCATTTCTCAAGAATTTGAGAGATTTTTGACGGAGTCAGTTTCAGATTTGAATTTTGAGTACGAAGATGGCATTTTGAAGGTCAAGTCATACGTCGCAGATGAAAGAACATCTCTTAGACTATCTAGAGGAATTTGTTAGAAGTTTGTAGGATCTAGGATAGTGGAGATAGGAAGGAAGATAGAAAGGCCTTAAAATGGACCAGAAACGGACAAAATGGCGCCTGGACGGTTATGCATGAGTGATTTCGAAAATCGAAGAATGTAGTGACCTTGATGAGATGTTAGAGACGATGCCTACAAAATTTGAAAGGAAAAAGACATGAGGAAAGCACCTTACTAGGAATCACAAGCACTACGTGCAAAACGAATGCGATTTCCGGACGATAAGGAAAAGGAGAATATTAATTGGGCAGAATGTGAACGAAAACAAGGCAATGACGAAGGTTCGTCATTGCAAATAAGAAAAGACGATAAGCGTGTAAACTCATAACCATAATTCATAGAGTCAATCCAAACACCGAGCGTATACGCTCGGTGTTTGGATTGACTCTATGAATTTAAGGGTCAGTCCTACCCCGTCTTTACCCCTCCCCCTGTTCTACAAGTCTGGCTATGCCTGTGCTTTTGATATTATTGCACTTATAATGGAATAATGTAATGCATACGTCTTTCACTGCTTAAAGCCTCTCAGCTAAAGTGTTGGGATCCTAAAATAAATCGATGGCAAAAATTCACTTCAGTTGTATAATGAAGTGAAAGAAGATTTAACACCGACTTCTGCAAGAACTTTCTGAATAAATGTGTTTGAAGACGAACATTGATGAAAGAATACAAAATGTAGGTTTTCTGTGTTTTCTTTCATCAATATTCGCCATCAAACACATTTTTGGGGCGAAAAACCTTGCAGAATTGAGTGTTAAGTGACATACTCTTTCACATTATTACATACTATAAGTGAAATTTTGCCATCCATTTTTTTAGTGAATTTGGGGCTCCGAACTTTAAGTTTTCACCTGAGGGATCATGGGAAAGCTATGCAGCATTTTAGAGATTTGACTTTTTAGACGATCAATCAGTCATTCTACTGAGCCCTGCTTACTTATGTCGTGCTATGTCATGGTAACTAATGTAATTGCTGCCACACTGTATGTTAGGACATTGTACAGGAAATTTGCAAATATTGATACATAAAGTCACATTGCATAGTGAGACATAAAGGCAAGTATGCCATTCTGAAACGTTTGTTGTTTGTAGAGCAATTCAGATTGATAAAGAACACACATCAGTTTATTCACAGCACGCTCTTGATTCAAAGAATGTATAACGAAACTTGCTCCTGTAACAATGCCTCCACTGTCGAAGTTTTCTACATATAGTTGGTTTTAATATACGGAAACAATTTTTTTAAAGCATAAATCGATTAAAAAAAAAGTTATGAATTTTTGAAGGTGCAATCAATAAAATACAAATTAGCAATGCTGTATCTTGCGAGCTCCTCTTCCAATTGCCCTGTACGATAAACACTTCAAAAAATTGTATTTAGAAAATGAAAATTCCTGAGACTATCTGTACAGAGCAAATTGGAAAGGAGCTCGCAAGATACGTCACAGTGTTTCCAATTTGTGCTTCACTAATGACAAGTTACCAAATTCATAACTTTCCTATTTTAAATCGGATATTGCTCGATATTTCACTGATTTGTTTCTCTCATTTTCTGATTTTATTAAAACCAAATTAATATCCGGATGGAATTCCCCTTTAATATTTATTCCATAGTCAAACCATCATAACCAACATCTAGTCAGAATAAAAGACGAGTGCACTAGCACTACTGGTATGAAGTTGTTTTAATCATACAACTGTTTAGATCATCGATAATTAATATCTTATAATTCGTAATGTTCATATAAAATGCTACTGCAAATTCTTCAAATTCAGATTGTAGTCGATCGTATAGTGTGTGTGGTGGGCTTAATATAGGGCAATCCGACTCTCATTGTAATAAGTATATTTGAATGAAAGCAAAACTAAAATCGAAGAAACAGAGTGGCGAAAGTTTGAAAGAAATGGGAAAAATGATTAAATAAAAGTTATTTAATGTTTGAAATATGAGATCACTACAGCTGTGCGAATCTAAAATTGGAAATATTGTCAGTGAATTGTGACGTAATGGCGTATAAATATCCCGTTTATCGTGCCAAAAAAATATAACTGATTTATGTTTTTGTCCCAAGCGCCCTTACCCTTGGGACACTACTCAAAATATATTGTGGAGATAATATTATTACAGGTCCTCTAAAAAGAAAAGACAATCCTGAGTCATGCATTTAAATTAACAACAAAAAACTTGATTTTTTTTGTGATTTTTTGTGTCGAAAAAATGGGAAAATTGTCCGCCACTACACTATTGAGACATTAAACGATTCAGCCAATTCGAAGAGCCTATACCCACAGTGATTGCAATCATAACTTTATCATGTTTTGTCCGATTTCATTCAAAATTTCGCCAGTATGATTATCAGGTTTTTCTCCTTTCTTCTACATTAATTTGCTATCAAGGTTGGATGTCCCTTAAAGGTATTACCTTAAACCTAACCGTTAACTCAGTTACGACCGGAATCCTTTAACTTTGGCGAAATAAACCCCACAACAATTGGGGCTTTTGTCGGGCCACCTCTGCCGATTGCAAATGTATAACATCCACTGGTTGGTAGTGTATTGTCACTTTGTCGTTTCGGAATGAAGACTTTAGCAACCCTCAAAAGTGTTCCGCAAGTGGCTGTTGATGCATCTTGATAGGGAAAAGGTATATTCTGTATGCTGCATTAAAGGGCAAGTCCACTCCAAAAATAACTCACTTTCAATAGAAGCAGACAAATCAGACAAACCTATCAAAAAAAATTATTAAGAAAGTTATGAATTTTTAATGATATAACAAACTTTGAAAATCACAAGACAAATTGGGAACTCACTAATAAGTCTGTGACATCATTGGCTCTCTATCCACTTATTGTTTTCTTTATATTGATAATATAAATTTCGAATTTTCCCCTAATTCACACTGCACTCAAGGAGAAAGTTCTTTACAGTTTCATTGTTTTAAAGAAAAATTGTGAAGTCATATATAACATTCTATTAAAGGTAATACAAAGTTTTGGGAAATTTTGAAAATTGAGTGAATAGTGATTCTTTACAATTTTTATATATTTGGATGCCCCTGTGGATGTATTATAAGCACTAGAAAATTTGGCCCCTAAAACACTTCAGCTTTCGAGAAAAATTTAATATAAAAAGTTACCGGTGCTCCCGGTAAATTTTGATAAATTTGACATAGCACCGGCTACGGCCGCACAATGGTAGCTGCGACCATGAAAATCTCAGAATGTGTAGTTGTGATATATATTTACAAAACGGGAATAGTTAGTCGGTCGATTTTAGTCAAGAAACATTGTTTTATAGCTTAATTAATATCTTGACCTTTAGAGGGAGCTATACAACATAAAGAGTTTATTATTTACAATTGCATAACTTTAGACTCGATTTCAACCGCGACAACGATCACTGAATATTGTAGGATCGCATATGCTTCCAATATCTTCATTTGAACCAAATTCATGACCCCATACTAAAACTTTGTAATACCTTTAAAGTGTCTTACCTCTATGCGGAGGGAGGCTTCCGTTCTACATTACATCAATCGGAAAGAATAAGTAGGAATTTCTTGGAATTTCGCACTCAAAGAATTTTTTCTACATAATTAATGATCTGATGACGAGCGGGTATTTATTGATAGAGCTAACAAAAGTAATAACTTCCTTATTGGTTATCCTATTTTACTCAAATTTTCTTTGCTCTGTTTCTCTTGTTTTTCTGCATCTATCAAAAGCAAATTATTTTTGGAGTAGACTTGGCCTTTAAAAACACTATGCTGACCCAATTGTTCGGCAAAACACATTTTCGCCAAAGTGGTAACCACAGTAACTATATATGACCAACGCTGTGCATCACATTTATATATTTTAAAGGTTGGATGGAGAGCCTGATAGGCCTCATATATTCAACAAAAATACAAGGTGACATGTGGAAGAAGGTCATGTATTTTATTGTATTTATTTAAACTTCATTGATGTACATCCATATTCTGTTGATAAACATATAAATCAATTTACAATGCAGTGTAACAAATCAATATTCTTTTTCGAATCATATATGTCAAATAAATCAATTTACAATGTAATGTAACAAATCATTATTTTTTTGTTTGTAAACGTATATATTATATAAATCAATTTACAATGCAGTGTATATAGCAAAAACCATCTTTCGGTTAATCAATTTCATAGCAATATTTACAATATCTTCCATTTCGCACAAGAGCTACATGATTATGTTCATGATGTTGCTAAATTTATTAACACAATTTTCCTATGTGTTTCACCTGTTTCCCCCTGTTTCTGTGTGTGTGTGTGTGTGTGTGTCTCTCTCTCTCTCTCTCTCTATCTCACTCCCTCTCTCTCTCTCTCTCTCTCTCTCATCATCATCATCTTACATGTAGGCCTATATTGTTTCATCTTAACCCTTACTTCTTTTTCTCCCTGTCCTTGGAGCTCATGACGGCTTCATTTCACTTCAACCCCCCCTTAAAGATTCCCCACAAATCACAATACGTACCATCTAAAGGGCCTATCTCACTGAGCGGCGAATGCTTGCGAACGTTGCGAATTTGGATTCGCCAACTTTTCTGACGAATGTTGGCGAAAATCAGCGACATTAAGTGACGTTTAGCGACAATTAGCAACATTTGAGCGAATGTCTCCGAAAGTGTTTGCGAAAGGCAGTTGGCGACTATTAGCGACTGTAAACAAATGTTAGCGACAACTTTGCGAAGATTAGCAACTATTTGCCAATCCTTTGCCACTATTTGTGAACGTTTGAGACCTTTTGCTAACTACTGGTACTCAATGGGTCGATTTTATAAAGGAACCATATGGTAACGTGGTCGCTAGCTTTGGCGAAACACAGAGAACTGACGAAAACAAAGAGCAAAACCGTTTAACAACCGTTTGCAAAGGCTTACGACTGTTTTGCAAACGCTAACGACTGTTTTGCAAACGCCTGCAACTGTTTGCGGAAAAATAAATTCGCAAAGAAAAACTGTTTACAACAAAGAAAACTGTTTGCGATCTTTCTTGCAACCTTTTACAACATTTTACAAACTCTGGCGAAACCCCAAATTCGCTACGTTCGCAAGCATTCGCTGCTCAGTGAGATAGGCCCTTTAGAGGGAACGTATTGTGACTTATGAATGCCAAAAGGTCTTTAATGGTCTCTACGTATACAGCGAATGATTTAATGCCCTTCTTGCGCTTAGCAGACGACACGATCAATAGAATCTAATAGGCTTGCGACTGCTGTACCGCGGCAGATCGATGGCACATGGAACCAATATCATCCAAAATGCAAGTTCTTCCACGCCACTACCAAGGTCCAGGGACCCGTTTCACAAAGCCTTTTTTCAATGACAAGTGATAGAAATCAGTGACAAATCTGCTGATAACCAATTAGAAGCAAGGATTTCAGTAGCCTATAACAAAAACTGTCATTTGCCACTGATGACAAGTTTTGTGAAATGGGGTCCAGAGTCCTGACCGTCCAAGCTAGTCACGCTTGTAATGAAGATGGTTACAAGGTTACGTTTGTTATTAGATTGGTAATGGTTTACTTTGTGATATAATATTGTGCATTTCATTAGGGGTGATTCCTTAAGTGCAGTACAAGGTTATGGGTACTGGTCAACCCATCACATCTTAAAGTGACTCGGTAACATTGCTAAAGGTTGATTAAAAAACTGCGTAATTTGTGTATGACATGTTACTTATTATATTACTCCTACTGAACTAACCCTCTAACATGCAAAAGAAAATCGTGAAAAATTCTCAAACTACAAAGACATTTATGGTTTTCTTTGAAGGCGTCACTGTGCTAACCTGCAAGCAGTAAATTCTCCAAACCATTTTAGGAATATTTCAACCAATTTTTTGCATGAATAAGACAAGCTTGTAAAAATCTGTCAACCCTTAAATATCTGGAATGGTATATAGAGCCAATTCATTGCTTAATGATGATTTACATTCACCTAAAATGTAATTAGACTGTACTATGTAGTTGGGAGAAGTAAGGAATCGATCAGATAAGTTTTTCCCAATTTGAAATGAATTATGTAGAATCAAAGAGGTGAAAAAGCTGACTATTAAAAATAAAGAGTAGATTTAAAAAGTAAGAATTCAGTATAAAGTTTTACCCTGGGTCGATTTTTCTATATGTTTGCGGTCGTGCTCTTTTTTGCAAAGAAGTTAATATTTTTTGCGTAATGAAAGTCACGAGATAAAGGATAATTAAGTGAAGGGCAAAAGAGAAGATATAGAGAAGAGACAGACATAGAGAGTGTGAAAGAGATAAACAGAGAGAGAGAGAGTAGAGAGAGAGTGGAGAGAGAGTACAAGGGAGAGAAATAGTGAGATAAAGAGAGAGATAGAGAGAGAAAGAAAAAGGGAGAGAGAGAGAGAATAAGGGAGAGAGAGGAGAGAGAGAAAGAGAGAGAGAGAAAGGGAGAGAGGTTGACTGATGAAATTGCCTCAGGTCAGTTGCATCAAATTGAACTGAAAAGGAATTAATTGTAATAAAAACACTTTCGAAGCCATAGCCTGAATTGCGTTCGAATTTACAGTAGTAAAACGTGGTATAAATATCTTATGAGTAATTAACATCGATCATTAATAATTCATTGACATTAATTAGAGATGCGAAGTTATGGTAACAGCACGAACAAAATGATGATTGAAGGTTAGATGGATACGAGAGAAATGACAGAGGGGATACAAAGTATAAGGTCGAACGATGACAGTAGATAGGATTATCACAATGACACCTTGGTTTAATTGAAATTATGAACATTAATTAGAATGATAATACTTTTCATACTGAAACGACCGACGTTTCTATTATGTCCTAAATCAATTTCGTGATTAGATATTCTAATTAATTGGTAACAATATTGAGAGTTCTTCTTATGATTGCCAATTGCTAAATGATGTGCGTTCCTTGGTGTTGTTAATGAAGGACACACAATTACGTCATATATGATAGTCCTTAATAGAATTGTTGTCTTTAAAGTCGAAGTTTTTCTACTCTACGTTGTCTATTCATTCAGTTGTTAGACCTCCAATCGAAGAGAAATGGGAAGAAATGAGTACACAACAAATCGACTGGAAAGTCATATGGTCATTTAATTTACAAGCTATGAAAGAAAACAAAATAGCAGAAATCAATTTTAAGTAATTACACAACCTATTACCAAATAGGTATAATTTATTCAAATGGAAACTGTGTAACAATCTATTATGTTTATATGATGATCAGTTACACGACAATCTCCATTTATTTGTAAAACTCAAACACACAAGATTGTTTTGGTTAAAATTTGGAGACATAATTCGAAAACTTTACAAAGTTAATTTTTCTTTCGACAAGTTCGTTTTAATTGAAGGTTATAACTTGAAAAACAAAATATTTAAAAGTTTAAATGTTCTTATCATGTATGCAAATACGCAGTTTATTTAACATTTATGCAAGCAGAGAATCGCAAACTCATGTTTCATGAAGTCTCTATTCTTTGTATTTTCAAAAGATTAATCCTCAACCAATAAAGATCGAAAAGTACTGTAAAACAAAAAAGCTATGCATTTTTTAAAACAATATTATTCAAGAAAACGAAACTTGTTATATTTAAATTATGTTAAGATGCTACGATGTTATTTCAATCGATTGTGTATGATTGTTTGATTTATTCAAAAGCATATATTTATCAATAAATTCATTTTACAAAAAAAAAAGGAAAACAAATTGAATTAAATTGAACTGAATAGGCATTTATTGTACAAAAAACACTTTTGAAGCCATAGGCATGGTATAAATATATTACAAATAAATTGCATTGATCATCAATAATTGATTGACATTAATTAGAGTAGCAATGTTATGATAATAGCACGAATAAAATGATGATTGAATGTTAGATGGATACGAGAAAAACAACAGATGGGAAACAATGGGTGAATACATTGTAAGGTAGAACCAGTGAAGCATGAACGATGGCAGTAGAAAGGATTATCACATTCAGATGTGGGTCTAATTGATATTAGGAACATTAGAATGATAATACTTTCCATACTGAAACGTCCGACGTTTCAATAATGTACTAAATCAATTTCGTGATGAGAAATTCTCATTATTATTGGTAACAATATTGAGAGTCCTTCTGATGATATATATGCCAATGGCTAAATGATTTTTTTTCCTTGTCGTTTTTAATGAAGGACACACAATTACGTCGTATAGCGCTTTTAGAGACATCGGTGGTAAGCGCTTTATAAGTAACGTTGTTATTATTATTATTTATTATTATTATAGTCTTTAATAGAATTATTGTCCTGAAAACGGGCGTAATGTTTTGCTCGGAAGGAACAGTTCTTAAAAAAGTTGACTGTTGGAGCTTAAAAACAGTGGAACAGAAACAAGGGAAATCGAAATTAGAAGTGATATATTCAACGGAACTAGTATATTCATTTTTGATGATTCGGTTTAATTCATGTCAATGCCTATTGGTTACCGGACTTGATTACAGATTTTTCACTGAAACTAATCTTATAATGTCAAATATATACTTTGAATTGAATTAAATTACAGTGAATTAATTATTCATTAAACTATCTTATTTTCAAGTAAAATGACGTTGCTTACATACAATTTCTAGAACTTTGACTTAATAACATGAGACGATGGTATCGGACTCCCGACGAATAAAACTGGGCAATTTCAATAGCACTTCAGGACTCCACTGGTTTATACAATATCATACTGAAATTGCCCATGAGAGGGTTTTTTTTGAAAGTTTTTGCGATTATATTTATACTACTCTATATTAGTAATCGAATTATTAATTTGTGAAAGGCAGGAGGGTGTATACAGCCTCATAAGCATTAACCTCTCCCATGTACTTGAATGGGTGCATGGGGAGGGGGATTTCCAGACCGAAAGGGGTTTCATATCATTACATTTAATCTACATTTTCCCTTCTCTACCAAGGTGATGGTAATGGGAACCCGGCCAGTATAAAAGAAATTCCGTAAAAGACAGAGCAACTTTATCTGGGTAGCTGAATATTATTATATTCATAATTATTACCTTTATTATTATTATTATTTTGATTAGCATGATTATGATCACTATTGTTATCATCATCAGCAGCTTCTGCTTGCAAACTGCCAAATAAACGCAATTTCAAAAAATAAATATTTATGATACTGATCATGCTATGATGACGTTTGATGGAATAATAGGAGGTTCTGCTGGGAAGGAGTTGAGTGCTAAGCATGTAGGAATGCTTTCCTACCGATTGATGTCAACTGATTTCTATGGTACTTAAATGACTGATGGACCTCTTGGTAAATCAAGAAACATTATAGGGGGCCGGGCTCTAACATCTCGATTCTCGATGGTCAAAGACTATTGACTTTTGGTGTTACGTGTGTCACAGTTTGTGTAGTCCCCTTTCACATCCATCATTCAATGTAGAATACAAAAAGGGCTGTCGTTTGAAGAGGTTTATCAAAGACATTCAAAATTGTCTCTCTTCGAAACATAATCCATTGCCAGAATCGCCTCATGCCTGTATGAACTTCCTGTTGAATTTTCCAGACTTTTTAACGCCTGAATGATTTACGCATATCTTGAGAAGAAAGCAACGTTTTCCAGCCAATCTTGGGAATATATTTTGTTTGTTATTAAGAACGCGTGGCAGCATCAATGTTCCCTGTTTGTGACAAATTAAGATAAAATGTATGAACTGAGGCCGCCACACATCATGCACACGATTATGTTAAAACAAAGTCCTTGCCTGACAACCTTCATGTAGCACAGCTGAGTATTCAACCTTGTTGGCCTTTTTTTATTTATGTTTTATTTACTCCCAATCTTGGGAATATATTTTGTTTGTTATTAAGAACGCGTGGCAGCATCAATGTTCCCTGTTTGTGACAAATTAAGATAAAATGTATGAACTGAGGCCGCCACACATCATGCACACGATTATGTTAAAACAAAGTCCTTGCCTGACAACCTTCATGTAGCACAGCTGAGTATTTAACCTTGTTGGCCTTTTTAAAAAAAATTTTAATTGTTATTTGTTGCTGTTTTTTTTCTTTCTTCAACTAAACCCTTCATAATTATGGTTGCATCAAGACGAGCCCCGCCGCGGCACTAATGTTTTTTTGGCAAGATATCTAATCTACATTTGCCACTCTCAACCCATGTGTAGTAAATGAATTTTTCCTACCTGGTAGGAATTTACTCCATGGACGCTTTGAGCCCCTCGGGGTAGCAGGGGAACTAACAGTCCTTTGTAGGCGCCCGAGTATCCCCCTGGATGGATATGTGCGCCCTATATATGCAGTTAATACTAGTATTATTATCAATAGTAGTAAATTAGTAGTAGTAGGAGTAGTAGTAGTAGTAGTAGTAGTAGTAGCAGCAGTAGAAGTAGTAGTAGTAGTAGTAGTAGTAGTAGTAGTAGGAGGAGGAGTAGTAGTAGTAGTAGTAGTAGTAGCAGCAGTAGAAGTAGTAGTAGTAGTAGTAGTAGTAGTAGTAGTAGTAGTAGGAGGAGGAGTAGTAGTAGCAGTAGTAGTAGTAGTAGTAGTAGTATTAGTATTAGTAGTAGTAGTAGTAGTAGTAGTAGAAGTGGTGGTAGTTGTAGTAGTAGTAGTGGTAGTAGTAGTAGTAGTAGTAGTAGTAGTAGTAGTAGTAGTAGTAGTAGAAGTGGTGGTAGTTGTAGTAGTAGTAGTGGTAGTAGTTGTAGTAGTGGTAGTAGTAGTAGTAGTAGTAGTAGTAGTAGTAGTAGTAGTAGTAGTAGTAGTAGTATTAGTAGTAGTAGTAGTAGTAGTAGTAGTAGTAGTAGTAGTAGTAGTAGTAGTATTAGTATTAGTAGTAGTAGTAGTAGTAGCAGTAGTAATAATAGGGTTAGTAGTAATAGTAGTAGTAGTAGTCATATATAATTAGTAGTAGCCTTCTTTCTATACCACAGGGCTAATCTACCACAAGGCCTATTGAAGAAATGTAATAATTATTCGATTTGATTATCTATAAAAGGTTAATTAATGCCAAGTAATTAAATTCAATTCAATTTGTATGGAGAGAACACAAAGGACACAAAGGAACAGACACGTAATGAGA